>VDFB02188722.1:0-25250 GCA_007258455.2 Sequoia sempervirens
CTCTAAGAGATAAGACTATAGTTTACTTTCAAGACACTAGAATGTCATACTAAGTCTTCTGATGATTTTAAATCCTATCATTTTAATTAAATCACATAAATTTAATCAATTATGATATAAAATATATCATATGAACAAATAGAATAATTAATAAGACTTAATTCTTATATTATCAACACAAATAGACATAAACTAAATCATCAATATTTCATTATTTACAAGATACTTTTTCTTGAAGATTTAAATAACATGTATTTGCATGCTCATGAAAAGTTTTAGAAAATAAAAGTTACGAAATTAAAATTATAATGGACATAATACCCTGATCTTTGTCATAACAATTAAACTTTTTTTACAAAAAAATCAACTTATTTTAATCATAAAAGACTAAATATAACACATAAAAGTGTAAATCTTGGTGAAAAAATTTATTCAATAGTTTTGAATCACATATACCAAAATAAGAAAAACTCATATCATTGTGTAATACATTAAATTTTTTCTTAGTACACAAACAATCAAACTAACACAACCTTTTTCACAAACAACTTATGTTCATTATTAATCTAAATAAATTAGAACTTTCTATGAAAAGTATCTTACCTCCACCTTCTAGCAATTTGGAAGATAAGTGTAGATGTATCAAAACAATTTGCTAAAAAAAACTTCAATTATTCTTAAAAAGCACTTCCAAATATCTTCAAGCTTCAAACATATTGCTTCTTTCTTTAAAATTACATCATAAAAATTTATAATCTCAAAGGAGGAAGAAAAAGAAGAAAGAAAAAAAATTAATCCTTTTTATTTTTAACAAATCTTTATTTTTCCTCTTCAAAATATAAATCAAAACTTTATAAATATTTTTTTTTAAATACTATTCAAAAAATAGCTTTTTCCTTTTCTTTTTATGCACATTCTTTTGTAAATCATTAATATCAAAATATTATATTTTCATTCTTCATAATAAAAGAAATTTCCTTTTAAGAAAAATTTGGAAATTATCTTATGAAAACATTATAAATTAAATAATTAAATTTACTATTTTTTCTCAAAATAAATTAACTATCACTATAAATACATAATATAATTATTGTTTTTTAATTAAATTTATTTTTTATATTAATTAATTTTTTTTTTCCTCACATCTTTAGATTTTTTTAGAATATCAACATCAAGATCTAGTTCTTATTTCTTCATGTTCATGTTGCACATCATAATCTTCCAACTCATATCTTAGTAGTATTATTTGGAAAAATATAATAGATAATCATCTTTAAAGAATTAAGAAGGACAATACAATACCACATTATACATAAATACGTTAAATCAACACTTCGCATCTAACATAAATCAATAGAGCACTTACAATTTATCATAGAATTAAAATATCATAAAATCATAAAGCGATTGAAAATAAAAGATGTTATAGGAGTAACATGTGACCAATATTACATCTAGGTAAGGTCATTGTTTGGTTATGTGATGACTAACATTTCATAAGCAGTTAGAATGTAGAGTTAATTGGAATTCCTTAAAGCAATTGTATCTACATCTAGCCCACATGTGATGGATAAGGTCGATGAAATGCTTTGTTGATGCTATATGATGTGATGATGTCGGGGAGTGGAGGTAGATGTGACACACTAGATGTTTGTAGATTGAGAAAGGTAGAATAAAGAGACAACACTATATTTGAATATTGTGTTTACAAATTAAAATTGTTAGCTTTCTTTTAACTTTTTTTAGAAAATATTTCCAAATAAAATCTTATATCTCCCATATATTATAGATATATCTAAATATTTTATTCTTACTTATATTTTATTAAATTAGTTAGTATAACAACACCTACATAGATTTATAATTTGATCACATAATCTAAACTCTGAAACAAATAGTTCATATTATTTTTATACCAAAGAATAAAACAAAACCCAAATTAGTAGCCACAACTACAATTATGCAATGCGTGATGCAATTAAAAATTACATTAATGTCTTATATGTTGTAACTATAGATACTACTAACGTCTATATCTATAAAAAATCTATATAAAATAGTCAAGAAATATTACACTTATATATGAAAAATTGATTGCAAAACCTTTATATGCTAGTAATATTCTCTCATATAATCAACAAAGCTAGATTAATTTAACTATTTTAATTGAATGATAAGCTCTAAATCTATCATAATAAATGATGCCAACCTAGGAAGTAGAAACCGGTGCAGCTAAAGATTGCACAGTAGCCTTAGATCTACACGCCTCAAGTTATGTCCTATTAGCTCAGATTATGTGCACCCAATTTATCTGGATAAGCCAAATCCTAGTCACCATATCATCCAACTTAGAGATAATCGGTTCTGCACCATAGTTCTTGATATCATCTACCAACAATGTTAAAAAATTGGGTATCTCATCACAAATTGTCTTCTTCTGTCCATAAATTTCTGAACTCTGGGGAGACAGAGCAAGCACAAGAGAAGTCACATAATCTTTACCTATTGTTTTCTCTGATATAATTTTGAAGATCAGAGATATATCTCAAGAATGGGAAATATATCATCCATGCTTACTCGCCATGAAATAGAGGAGGTCCAGCAGCACTGCAATCATATGTTTTCACACCAACAAATTGTTTCCTTTTATCAACAATTCTGTGCACTTGACAGAAATAGGAAGGGCTTCGTAACAGCAGATGAGTTGATATCTTCTATGCCAGAGTTTGGAGTGAATCCCATGTGTCAGACATTGATGGGGAGAATGTTAAATGACTTAAACTTCAAAGATTTTGTATTGATTTTGTCAATCCTAAGACCTGGGTCTTCTTTTATCTCTGAAGAGCAGTCTCAGGAAGTTGTGGGTCATGTTACGGAGAAAGCAGGATGTTATTCAGAAAATAGTGTTTGGAAAATTGAAGATTTTGTCAGGATTAATGGCACTTCTGGGGCGAAGATGGATGTTGGAATAGCAGGAAATTGATTGATCTATGTGATTGTACTCCAGTTCTGCCGCACTGGTAGTGTATATAATAAGTTGTAGATTTTGCCAGTGGCAAGTGGGCTTTGGTGGGAAATTGAAGAGTCTACCTAGTGGTAGATGAACCAGGTTCCAATTTGAGTGGACTTCAAAATAGGTGCAAGCAATTGAACCCTCAGTGTCATCAGCCCAAGAAAGTAGATATATTATGTTTTAACTAAATTACAGTTTTGAGTGTGCCCCCTAAACCTAGATGTACTATGAACCTTGTAAAGCCCAAATCTCTCATTCTCTGTTTGACAAAATGCAGAAAAGAGTATTGTCTGATTGACGCATGCATATTGAAATAAAAAAATGGGAAACTATTTTTAAATTATAAAGGTGTTTTCAATTTTTTTGGGACAATTTCCACCAAGATGCTTTTCACATTTTTGCTAATTTTTATTTTATTCATCAACAAATTTATTTATATATTTGATAATTTGTATAATTGAGTTTTGATTCTGATTACCTTATTACTCTTACTCTATGTTGAATTTCTTGACCAAGCACCTTTCATCACCTCATACTCCAATGTTTTTTTAAGATTTTTGTAGCAGCCATACCTAATCATCACTAGCTCTTCCTCATCCAGAGTTCTTATTTATTTTTCTTTCTAAATTTCCCTTATTTCTAAGTACCCAACTCTTCTCTTGTCTATATTATTTCACTAACATATGGAATTATGCCAGTATCTTTCTTTTGGGATTGTTTGAAACTTTTATTTTTAATTAGAAGGGGAATTTTTTTTCTAAAATATTTATGGTAAGTCTATTTGAAAGGATGTATTTGTAATGATTTTGATGTTCTAAAAAGATACATTTCATATCAAAGTTAAAATATATTAAGAGATCTTATTTGATAAATATGTTTAAAAAAATATCCAAAAAATTATAATTTATATTAGATACGTTAAGAATTTCAACATCTACAATTTGTATATACATTTTATATTAAATTTAATTTAGTCGAATTACAAATTTAATTATATATAATTAGTTTTGATATATATCATCAAAGGAGAAGTAATATTAACTTTATACTTAGGAATTTTTTATTATGATTGTATAGGTCTTTAAGATAGTGTTTTGGAGATTAGAAATAATTAATGGAGATATTCCAAGTGCAGTGGTGAAATTTGCATACCCGTGCCAATTTCCATATTGTTTTGTACTTATTTTGAGAGAATAGCTCAATACAGTCATGTATCCATAAATTATGTACTATTGTACAAATGTAAATGTTTTCCCTCATGTTATTGTACTTGCCCAATCATCCACATTCTAGCATTATCACGGCCCTATTTTCCTTCTCTCATTATTTAGAACAATTTCATATTAGATAAGGATGAAATAACTATCCTTTCATAATCAATTTATTAATTGGATATCATTTTTTTTTGGTAAAAAATATAACTTTATTCAAGAAAGACTAGACCACAAAGATTTTCATATGGCCATAGTCAAAAATAGCATACAACAAAAGAATAATAGACCAAGAGATCCTACAAAACCATTAAATAGTGCACATGCAAAGACTGAGACTCCTCTTACTTCCTAGCCCCAATATACAAAATTTACCTTCTTTGATCATCAAGAATGAGCTTAAAAAACTGCTGAGACTTGATAGGATCTAAATCACCCCACTCCTTAACATTCCAACTATGATTGCCTTTAGAAGACCATTTAACCAAACAATCTGCCACCTAAAAGAGATAAGCTCAAAATCTATGGCTAGACTAGAGACAAAATTTGTTTAGCCACAAAATTGAAGTCCCTTGGAAAAATAGCATAGGAAGGGCAAATTGAAACCATTGAAAGAAAGAAAAGGTGAGATGAAAAAAGCAAGGAGTAGGAAGATCACAACAGGAGTCTAGGAAAATGCGAAAGGGAGAAATGCCATAAATCTCATAAAATAAGCAACGGTGAGGGAGGAAATTCTAGTTGTGTCTCATAATTTTATTTCTTTCTTTTCCACACAGGGATGTAGTTCAAGTTTATGTAGAATGTGAGCTGCTTCTTCTGAGATCCACAATTGAGATAGTTTGTATTTGGGCACTATTTTCAGGTTGTGGTTGTACCATTTTAAATATGCTTCACTCTTTACTTTGTTGTCTTTGGCTCAAATCTTCAAATTGAGACTATATTATGAAAAAATTCTTAGAATATATAGACTATTTTATTGCATACATAGTCGTACATCGTGGAATCCAGTGGAATGATTTTAAAATATATCACAGGAAATAAGTAGCTTGCAGTTCAAACTTCAAAGGTTTCTCAGTCACCCGCTTATGGGAAATAATTAATATGGTATGTGTTACCAGTGGCTCCATTCTTTGAAGCAAGGTATTTGTAGGGTATTGGAGCAGTGTGCTTCAATAATGTAGATGCAATATATAGCTGGTAAAATGCATGAAGATACCGAAGGCTAGAAGCTCCTTTTCATGCTGCATTAAATTGAAGGACTTTAAGGGAGCAGTTAAACTATGTTCAAAGGTTCTGCAGTATGAATCACAAAACATAAAGCCTTGTATAGAAGAGCTCAAGCATACATGGAGATGGCATAACAGATTGTTGAACCCTGCATATTTTTGTTTTTCACTTGACAACGCATTTGGGCTCATCACAGATTGTTGATTTCCTTGAACAAGGTGTCAAGTGGTCCTTTCCTACTCACAACTTTACTTGTTGCAGATGATTCTTTCTGCTTACAATGGGCTAACTCATCCCTCGAAGAGTATGAGGCATTTAGAAAAGATTTGATACTAAGTAATTTGAAAAGGCGGTCATCATGAAATGATGATAAATGGCCATGACTGTCTAAGACAGTCCACATCAAAGAGGCGGCTATTAGTGAAAATTAGACCTAGTTTAAAACCCTAACCATGCAAAGTACAGTAGCAGACTTGTAAAGGTTATGAAGACCAAGGTTTGAGTTGAGAACAGTCAAAACCTCAGATTGAAGAAGGTAGTGAGATAAAAGATGAGCAATAATGACAGTGACTTCATCAATGAAAGACAAACTGTCAAGAAAAGACACTAAAGGAGCCTAGTAATGAAAGACAAAGCATGTGCAAAAGACAGCATAGATTGCTTATGATAGAGGATGGTATAGAGTGCTCTTAACGTAACAGAGGAGGAATCCCTTTGTGATAAAGAGAATTTGCAAATGATAGTGAACAGAAATAGTGATAAAAGGCAAGGAGATCATGACAACAGTTAGAAGAAATGGCTATCATCACGTGCACAATAATTAATTTCAGTCATGAAGAACATGAAGGAAATCTATAGTGGTGAAGCTATTCAAGAGGTCCAAGTACAATGACAAAGAGGGCAGCTTACTAAACATTCTAAAGTTGCATTGCAATCTTGAAAGAAAAGGCAGTCCATAAGATGCAAGTGATAGGTCAAAGACAAGAAAGGGATTGTCCTTTGATGAGCAGAGTTCTTTTAATAAATGGTTGTCCTTTAATGAGCAATGAGGGTTTAGAGTCTCCAACCAATGAAGGAAGTAGTTCATTCAGTGACTAACAGAAAAGGACATTTCAGATGGGCATATCTGGGCTGCATGTGGCAATATAGATGGAATGCCTAGATATTATGTTCGCATCAGCAAGATTTTTTCCATGGACTCTTTTGAATGTTCCATTTACTGGTTAGAATCATGTCCTACTTCCAAAGGGAAATTGGACTAGGAAGAAGAAAACTTTCCAGTTGCTTGCGAAATGCTTAAGAGAGCAAAATCAGATACTATTGAAGGGTTGAACACATTTTCTCTCTTAATGAAGTGGCATAAGTGTATGGAGAAGGTGCATGTGAACATCTTTCCTTAGAAGGCTGATATCTGGGTGATTTAAAAAAATGGCATATTGGGTGGAAGAATCCAGAAAATGCTTCTCCCAAGTTTGAATGTGAGATGGTAGAAGTTTTGACGAATTAGTAATTTCTTTGAAGAAAGTGAAGTAGAGGTTGCACTCTTGATAAAGTTGGATGGAACAAAAGACAGAAAAAATAGTCAGAGATACCATCATTTTGAATTAATTTGTGTTTTGAAATCAATGTATGGAAACCAGAAGAGTTCAACACCTTCATAGGGATACTCAAGAATCATATGTTTATAGTTGTTACTTTTCTCCGTGTCATTTCCCAGGGTTAGTTCAGTTTTGGCATGCAAATTGTTGAATTTTCAAATAGCATGGTGAATCAAGACTTCAGAATCATTATGCGGGGTACGAGTGCATAAAACTTTCTAGAGGATAGACTTCCATTGAAATCTATTCAGTGAATGAATACTCTCATGAAACCTGTGCATGCAATATCAAAAAGCATTGAGGAGATAACAATCAGTTTTGGAATGACAATGGTAACTCATCATGCACATAGTATAGCAAACATGTATGACAGTCCCTTTGAAAACATGTGATAAAATACAAAGCTGACAGATATTGTGTTGGCAGTTGAAGGGGTAGGAAGCAGTATTTACATGATAGACATTGTTTAAAAAGTAAAGAGCGGAGAGAGAGAGTGACAAAGGTCAGGACAAAAGGTGTTAAGACATGAGACAGAAATGTCAAAATCCAACCCTTGAAGTTCTCCTACACCCTCCTAAGGAAATTGACTATTTCAAACTCTCATCCACATGCTCTATTAACATGTTAGCAGTGGCAAGCATCTAGAGGGTAGTTTGGTGAGTAGTGCAACAGTTGGCAAATATCTAGGGGCTATTTGAATGAGTTGTGCAACAAATTGAGAAAATATAGGGCAGTTTGACCCATTTTAAAAGGTAGTGGAGGGCATGTAGGAGCCATTTAAGGTGCCTTAATGGTAGATAAGGTCAAGGAAAGACTTTTTCTTCACTCAAGTACCTTTTTGGAGCAATTTTAGGGGCTATAAAGTAGAGAGGACAGTTTTGGACGCCCAAATGTGTTTGACCAAGCAAGCACATGTTCCTATTATCTAGAAGTTGTTGAGCAGTTTATAAGCAAGCCTATGGGCAGGTTTTAGACTAGTTCTTACTCTCTATTTTTGCATTGTAACTAGTTTTTCAAGTTCTTTCAAGCTGGATCAGCTTTGTAACTCAACTTTCAGGCATGTACAATATTATGTAACGCCTTTTTATCAATGAAATACTAGTATTTTACCTTCTCAAATCTATATATTGTGTGCAATAATGAATGATGGATATGGTTTTTGTGATATTATACTCAATCCTTGAATTTCATATCTCATTCTCTAGTACCTTCATATAGAAGTATACATATTCTATGCAGATTATAAGTTGTGCAATTACTCAAACAATCCTTTATTTGTGAAATATTCATTTTTCCTTTCTAAGGCTGTTGAGTTCCAATCTTCTTATAAAGCACTTATGCATTAGTATGTAGAAACATGAGTTGTGCATGAAACAACTTGTTTCATTTGATCATATTGTGAGTCCAAACTGTAGTATAGGTTTGAAATCATTTTGGTGCATCACCTTATTAGAGTTTAGGTTTTCATTCTACATTTTCCTTGTTTCATTTTCTCTGCAAGCAGGAGTAGCAGAGGTTAGATTAGGTGAAGCATCAAAGGAACCAATCCTCTCTAGAGGTTGATCTCCACCATTTGAGCCCACACTCAGGGAGATCATCCCATGTTTCATGAGGTGGCTGAGTGATTTCATCACCTCGACAAGGTGCACGCACTTCCGTGACAACAGTATGAAAAGAATAGAATTTCGGGTAATTTCACAGTCTACTATTTAAGATATAATAAGCCACAAGATTTATCAATGAGTGACCACGCCTCTTTGGAAAGATTTTAGATGGGAAATGTTTGGAAAAATGAGCTTTATATATATATATATATATATATTCATTACTGCTAATAGCCTGACAGAATTTGGAGAATGGAGGGAGTCTATAAGTCAATACATGCTAGACAATCTATTCAACGTAATAGTGGGTAAGTTGTCGCCCCTTCAAAGCTAAATACATTGATCGAACAATACAAATACTTCACGCCAAGATGAAGGAATATAGGAGACTTTAGGAAGAAGACGTCTAAGGAAATACCTACCACTACCCTCGACCATGCTGCAGCCACTTGTTAGGAATCACATCTATTTTAGAAGGAGCTAAGTATAGTCAAAGTGAAGATTTCCTTAACTGCGTATGAAGACATGAGCTGGTCCTCGTCTGATACAAGGAGTCAGGTTTTCAAATTAAAGACTCGCAGTTATAATCAAACTCCATACCACGTCTACGATAGTCCTTGATTCCATATGTAACTTCTTATTTTTTCCCCTTGTAAGGGTGACGTGGAGATGGACTAAATCGTGGGAGTTTTAATTTCCACTACATCGTTGTTTATGCCCCTTTGACTGGCCACCAATATTTCATTGGATCGAACCTTTTTCTTTCTTCTTTCTGTTTTTTTATAACCCAGGGTGTCCCCGCGACCCAGCCCCACAGTCCCCTCGATGGAATAGTGGATGAGTCGCGGCGAGACTAGTCCGTGGGATGCACGCAGCCACCCACAAGCCACACGTATTGAATTGAACCTTATAAAGGAGGTACCGTATCTAGTTTGGAAAGAGCCATAACCATTATGCCACTATAATATTAGCCTCCATCTTTATTAATGAAATTGTAGCTATTGGGTTGGATCAATGAATATTAAAAGATGATAAATTGTTGGTAGTGTGGCATGGAAAAGTATTGAGAAGGAATTACAATAGTTGGGAATAAAGTGCAACATCTTGGAGGCTTGAATTAACTTGACGACTACAAATGTTGTGTTGTACTAAAAAATTTAGAGCTACTATAGGTCAACCAATTGCAGTTAATATATTTTGAATGCTAGTTTGCAAATTTTATTTGATAAGAATTTTCTATGTAGTGTAATTTTTATTTGCATACACAAAAATTTGGGAATTAAAATATGCGATTGCATTAAAAAATTTATTGGAATTTTATGATTTGCAAAGGATGTCAAAATCAATTAAACTATTCCAAAACAATAAACTATCAAACTGTTTGAAAAAATGCCTAAGCAACCAAATTGGGGAAATTTTAAAAAAATTGAATAGAAAATCGGATTGAACATTTTAGTAGCTAATACAAAAGTGTGATGTTTTCCAAATATTTTTAGCTAAGCTATTTTTTGTTGGTGCACTTCCCCTTCTGCCTCTCACAGTTGAAGCACCTTTTTAGCGGTGGTGGATTGACTTTATTGAATAAATACAAGAGAAATCCAACAATAGATATAAGTGGATCCTTGTGGCCAAAAACTACTTCACCAAGTGGGTTGAAGCAATTTTGATATGTAACACAATTTTGAAGGTGTTGGTTGATTTTTTGATTAGCAACATAATAACTAGATTTGGAGTACATGCTAGGATTCTAGTTGATTACACTATATGCTTTCAATCTCAAGATATACATAATATATGCTCTAAATTTGGAATAAATTTGGTGCATTCCTCTCCATACCACCCACAAAGAAATGGACAAGTTGAGAGTCAAGTAATAAAATATTGATGAAGATCATAAAGACTTTGGATCAAAATAAGAAGAGGTGGGATAACAAACTAAAATATTCTCTTTTGGCTATAGAATCACTTTCAATCAGGCTATTGGATGAAGTCCATTTGAACTAGTGTATGGAGGGAGCAAAGGCTAGAGTGCCTATCAACATAGATTTTCTTGTATACTAGTTGTTACACGATGCAGACAATGATCAATGTGATGAAATTTCTTTGAGGATTATGGAATTAACTAAATTAGAGGAGCAAAGGAGAGTTGCACAAGATTAAAATAAAATAAAAATGAACCATAAGAAGATAATAAAGTATATTAATGATAAGAAGATGTCACCAAGAGGGTTCCAGGTTGGTGATTTGGTTCTTTTGTGGAATGCCAAGTCAAAGTATAAGGGAAACCATGGGAAATTTAACCCTTTGTGGCTTGGACCTTACAAAGTCGCTAAGAGGTATGAAGTTAATGCACGTATCACCTAATAGATATGGAAGAAGAATCATAGAGTTTCCCATGAATAATTAGCATATGAAACATTAATTTTCATAAGTAATGAAGCTCCAATTCTAACTAGTGAGCTTAAATGTTATGTATTTCATATGTTACTGAGTAGTTTTGACCCATGTTGGTTAGGATGGTGTGTTTTTGCCCCATTCAATCACATGTTTTATCTTTATCATGGTAAAATTTTTGGTCTAGTTAGAGATTTGGATCCTCACAATACTTGCAAGAGGCACTCATCCCCAACTAGAGTCATTGTTAGGGTTTTGTAAATGTTATAGGTCTTTGTATTTTGTTCTTTTGTTTCCCCTTTATTTTATTGGCCCATATTCTTGTGTGGGGTTTCCTTATAGTTGTTTCCCTTTATCCGGTTCAAAACTTTTTGTTTCATTCAAAATTGGTTGTGTTATGTCATCAACTTTTTAAGAGATTTTAAAGCTTTTGAATTGAGAGTTGACAAGATTTTCATAACCTCATTGACACCTTGCATTGATTTTCTAACCTCTTCATTTTATGTATAAAATGCTAAGTCTTTGTGTGTCAACAATTTATACAAGTTCTAGAACTTATGTCAACTCCCGATAAGGTTTTCTAACCTCATCAATACTTAACGTTGGTTTTCTAACATCTTCATTTTTAGGAATAAAATTATAAGTATTTATGTGTAAACAATTTATGCAAGTTCTAGAACTTATGTCAACTCCTGAGAATGTTATATCATAACCTTGTTGAGGCCCGAAGGTGTTTCTCTAACTTTACATAATTTAAAAGAGGATAATTGTTGAAAGTGTGCGTCAACGGGTTGAGCTGGTTTTAAAACCTATGTCGAGTGTTGACATGGTTAAGAGAACCTTTTTAAGGCCCAAAATTTAAAAGAAAAATGAGCAAGAATTAGTGTGTGTCGACACTTTGTGGTAGTTCAAAAATATTGCTCAAGTGTCAACATGTGAAGAGGAAAAGTTGAAGACCTAGAGGGCTTATAGCATTAAACACCAAATGAAATGGTGATGTACTTTTACTAGCTCACCTACTCACCTTAATTAAGATATATAATCCCAATGTCCCACATTAATATGGTCACTATCCTTAAATTTGGGACATCCACTTTGGGAAAGATTGCTTTTAGATAGTAGATTTCAATTTTTTTACAATGTTGTAGTCTAGGGTTTCCCCAATGTGGTTATAAGGTGGTTTTTGTCTCATTCTAAGAGGGGTGTTAATTATTATTCCAAATACAAAGGAGGTTCTAATGCTATATAGGGTTCCAATCATTAAAACTTGGTTGCATGAATGTAGTGGAAGTTGTTAAAGTACCACAAGATGATATGACAAGGTGTGTTGCAAATGTAATGTCTCTAGAATTGTAGGTACTTATCTGGGATATTTTTTAATATAATAGAATTTCCTCATAGAACATTTAGTGTTGTGAATGTAAATTTTGCTTGAAAAAATGTGGTAGTATTTTAAAACAATTACAATTATCGTAGTGATCATTCGATATTTTTACATATGGACTTGTGTACTTCAAATATGGATAACTAGGTATGTTTAGTTTGGAACACTCTTACTTTGATGAATTCTAATGCTTGGATCAACCATTTAGTATTTTATCTTTCACTGTATTTTCTCCTTGTCAACTTGACTTTGTAACCCATTAATAGGCATCCATTTGCGATTAATTTAACTTAGTCATTCATTAAAAGAATAAATAAATAAACAACCCTTTTAACCTTTTATTTCTAGTTTGTGCAATTCATGATTTCACTATACACATGGAATAATAATCATATTTTTTTGTGAATCATGTATCTTGCCCCTACCTTGCACTCGCTACAATGGTGTTTAATCATCTATATAAAGGTTATATGGTAACTAGTTACTCTCACATGCTCAATGATAATTTATTCAAAGCAACATCAATAGTTTGGGTTTAGTTACCATAGTTTATGTTACTATAATTTTATACCCCACCCATTGAGTCACCCGCTAACTTGAAAACATCTCATTTTAACGCAGGTGGTGTTTCATGTCATTGTATGAACCCTGGCGGTGTTTTCTTAAATTCATCGAACCTCCCACTTTACCACTCAGGCCCTTTTATTTCCTTCCTATGTTCAAACCAAGCGGTGCTTTGTATGTCTTGTTGAACCTTGTTGCTAACTTGCTCATTATTAGCTTGGGCAGTATTTCACCATGACATTTGAACTTGGGTGCATATTTATAAGGTTCTTCAAACCTATTTTGTTACCCCCCATAGACGTTTGTTTTTAAATTTTTGAAAGACGGATATGTGGGGAATAGTGAATGCGACAGCTACCTTGTGTCATAATGCAAATTAAGACATTAATGTCGATTTACAAGTTTCCATGTTTTTTCGTGAAGCCAAGTTTGATGAAATAAAAGGCTGGGCAAACAATCTTATTGTGACAATTTCTGAGGACGAGTTAGAGGAGACGCAAAGTTCAAATTGCAGGGTTTTCCATTAAAGGTGTTTCCAGTTTTCATTCATTGCAACCTATTTTTCTAAGTTGTTTACGCTTGCATTTAAAAAAACATATATTGTCAAAAGCCACTAGTGCACATGGCAAGGGTTAAATACGTGGGCTATGAGTATGTGTTTGGGTTAACATATGAAGGACTTGAAATTGGTGATACTAGGCTAGGGCCCGTTAATCTGGATGAATTGCAAAATAAATTTAACAAGCCTAACCCTCCACCTAGCATTGAAAGAGTAGTGGGTAGTGGGTTGATTGAAGCCGTTGCATTTCCAATAGTTGTACAATGTCTTGAACTAGTGTTGGAATGTATTAGACACTATAATTCATAGACACGGAAAGTTAGGACAAAGGATAATAGACTTGTTTTGAAAATTCAAAGGTCTACCTTCGTGTCCTATTTGAGAACTTCAGAAATGGATGAATACTCGCCAATGGAAATGGCAATCTCTCAAGTCAAGTTCGTTGCTAAGAAAGGGGTTTACAAAAATGTAATAGCAAATAGCTGGCTGGTCAAACTAAAAAAGGGTAAGTCTCTTGATTGTCCTACAACCTACAGAGGAACCATTTTGTAGATGAGGTGGTCGATATTGTAGTGTTGCTACACAGGGTAAGGGGAAATTAAAATGCTCATAGCTTCGAAGAATGGATGTATTTCTTCATCCAAATCATATTGAGCAGGGAGCAATTCCTAAACTAGGAAAAGATTATTAGCGACCGTCTACATGAGTTGATGTCATTCTTCACCCTAAACAGATTTTTCATTATTTCATCGTATTTAATATATGCCATTGCTAGCACATGACCCTAGCTTGGATTAAGGCCTATTGATTTGCCTCCAGAAAAGTACCAATTATGATTATTTTGACAAACTCCAACTTCACAAGAGCTTCTTGCATTTCAAAAGAGTTGTTGAACACTTACAAAAACTAAGTGAATTACACCTGGTATCATCTCAGGCAATGGATCTTATGAAGGTTTGTGAGCATTGCATGGAAATGGCTAAAGATCTTCATTTGACGTGGAAGGTAAGGATGAAAAATGTAACCATTCCCTAGCATAAGGACCTAATGTGCATCCTTAAGGCTTTTCAGGCATGGCGAAAGAAACCTTTGATGATCTCAAAAGCTGGAAAAGAAGCAACATCGTCGTAACGGCCTAGCTCCTCTTTATTTCTTTTAAGTTTCTTTTGTTTAATTGGCTATGGACATGAAGAGGCGAGACTCATCCGCCTATTTAAAAATGTATCTATCTTCATGTATGCTTGCTCTAGACATTTTTTGCAAGTTTGCTCAATACTGTTGATGAATGAAATTACTATTTTGTTTGTGTGCAATTTGGTGGAGTTAATCTGATTTCTTAAATCTTTGTGTTTGAGAATAGCTTATGCATGTCTTATCTTGGTATGAGCAATGTAGTTCTTATAATCAATTTTATTTCTCATATGGTATAGAACATATGTTTTGTTTCTAATGATTAATTAGTCTTTGTGCTAATACTCCTTATTCACTGAATCACACACCTGATATTTGAATTTTTTCTAATATTGGGTACATACCTTTTCTACTTTTTGGTTAAAAGCATACATGATGTTTTGTTTTTCTTGTTCTTTCAATTCATTGAAAATCATGTGAGGGAGTTGTACCTCAAAAAATTCAAAGAATATTCATCTTGTCTAAAGAGTAATATTCAGAGTTGTTGGGTTAATGTTTTTTGCACCTTCTAGGTGTTCAATTGTAGATTATCAAAGTGCCCAATCTGTTAACCAACAGATTTTTTGGTGACTCCACTGAGGATCGAACTGTTAAGTTTTGGTTGTCTTGTCTGAGCATATTTTATGGGTTAACTAATTAATCCTGGATTTCCATATATTTACTAGAGGGGAGAGAGGTAAGGGAAATTATAACCCTGTTTTTGAAACTTTGCAAAGAAATAATTTCTTGTATATTATTCCCTGTAGGCGAAGGGTTAGAGCTAGGAGTAGACTTGTTTCACCTACTAGAACCCCTGTTAATCACTCTATGGGCTGATGCAAGAAGTTGAATCCACAAAAAACTCAAAAAGTGGAAGTGTTTTTGCTATTTTTTTGAAATTTTTTACACCAGAATTGAAAATTTGAGACATTTACACAATGAATCCTAAAAAAAATCAGTAATATGAAATTTAACATTTTGAATCTAGTTTCCAAATATGAGACATTTACACAATAAATTTTAAAAAAATCAGTAATATGAAATTTAACATTTTGAATCTAATTTCCAAATATATAATTCAGGTGTATCCAATTTGAAAGAAAGCAACCTAACTTTTTTAATCGATAGTTACCCTCTCTCCACACACCCCGACCTTGAATTAATTGCCACCATTGATCATCTTTGCAATCAATTTGAAAGAGGTCGATCTTTCCTGATTCAATGTGTGCTTTGTTCATCTCAGTCTCGAGCAATGTACGTCGAAATTTGCAAGTTGCGAACCAACAAAGTACAAATTCTAACATTGGTTTCTGGCAATGAGTACAAATTACAAATAGGCCAGAATTTAATGTCTTCAACTTGCAAATGTGAGTATTTCTCATGCCTGAAAAACATTCCCGTGCAGTTGAAACATTCCTCACAAATTTTCCCTGGTAGGGTTTCATAAATTTTTCTTGCAGCGTCTTCCTATTTTTTCTCATCGGCATCGTTGAGCCGACGACACAATTTGTGCATAATCTTTAAGGTAAGTCACTTGCACATAGTTTTAGTGATTTTTTCTTTTTTACATATATCTATCACTATAATATAGAGATGGTGATGTTTCTTGTCATGGGCTTCCTCTTTTTCTTTCTTGTCTTCCTTCTTCTCATGGTTTTCAAGGAATACAAACCCACCACTACCCATGCATAGTGTAGACATGTCAAATTTACATCATGCATAATCATATTCCATTCATCAAATAAATCAGACTTTATTTAAATCAAACCAAATCATACTTCATCCTTTTCTCGATTTAAACAAATCAAATATTTAAGTCATAAAAGTCAAAGATCCTAATCATCATCCTAGCTATAATCCTCGATTAAATCTAATGCTAATCTCACCCACTTGCATTCTCTAGATTTGGCCAATTTCACATGAAATTGCATTTAATTGATTTATCAAAATCTTTATTTTCAACTTGGCATAAAGGAAGAATATTCTCCAAGTTTAATCTCTCAAGTGGACATGTACACCCAGAAAGCATTTATGGGGCCTTACATGTCTCTTACATGTCCCCTTCCAAAGTCAAACTCAAGCATTTATTGGAAAATTTGAATTCAAATTTTCCCTCTCATGGGCACTCTTCCCAAATCTTGCACATACATCAACCAATCACCATTTGACAAGTGTCCTTCTTTCATTGGCTTGATCTTTGTCCCACATTGGTCTCTCTTCAACACTTAGCATTTTGAAAATCTTTAAAATAGAGGCTTCATCTCTTATCAAACCCTTCACCATCTCTCCACAATCTTGCAAGGTCACTCTCTTCATTTGAGATTTGATCTTGTCCATAGCAATCATCATCATCTAAGCTTATTAATCAAGGGTTCAGAAAGGGTTACTAGCACATGTAACACCAATCCAATATGAGATAGTTTGCATCATGTTTTCTTATGCTTTTGCTTTAGATCTTTTGTCATTTGTTTGCATTTTGAACATGATGTAATATTTCATAAGGATGTTAAATATTTTAATTTGTTGTTGAAATACTAACGATTCTGCAGATTTTATTGTTAGATTTCTAACCACATTTTGTAGATTTTAGCATCCACAAATGGCGCTAGAAGGAGGGCATATTTTTGTGTGATTTAAAATTTCAAGTTTTTGTTTTCTTGGCAGTGATTTGGTGCACAATAAGGAGTTCTCGTGTTTTTTTTTTATTTTTTATTTTTAATCTTATTAGTTTTCTATTATGAAAGTAGAAGAATACAGATGCAATGAATGAAAAAGTGTATAATGTGTGGACATTCTTGCAGCAAGGCTTGTGAATCTTTTCATGACTGTGCGTGTTTGAGGGATCACCTCATTCCGTAATTTTAGATCATGCTTTATTTTGTTTGTGAATTCTCATTTCATCTTGATATGAATGATGAGGAAGGCGTAAACTTCAAAAATCTGTTGTGGTCGTGCTTTTAAACTAACCCCATGAATAGAGGAGAAGCATTCTCTCTTGAGAACCACATAACACCTTCTTCCCCTGCTTCATCAAGACCACTGAAAGTAGTTCATCTTTTGAAAAAAATCAGAGCGTGTAGATACTGAAAATAGAAAGCCTTCCATCACCACTTGTCACAAATAGCTACTGGGTATAGGGAACAAATTCCATATCTGAAATATAGTCTTCATGAGCCTTGACTTTTTTATAACAAGAATTCTGCCGAGTATCCCAAACCTTAATGATCCCATCATCATCTCCAGAGGCAATTATGGCATCAGTCAAATTGATCAGACGATTGACTGCAGCCCCGTGAGCATTGTCTAGCGAGCAATTCTCACCCACGCAAGGCTCATACTAGAAAATCAGCATATTTTAGCATTATACTCCATCTCTCTGAGGCGCATTGTCAAACATTTCACGTGCCTTGTCTATGCTTCCACGCCACTGTCAACAGTTCATGTGCCTTGTCTCTGCTTCTATTGGCCCGTGCAGGAAGGTGAGTGGGCAGACCCCAAGGTTGCCAAGCAAGACAAGAAGAAGAATCCTAGAGGCCGCACTCTCAAATGCATTACTACGTTGAAAGTTTTTTTTTTTGTTTTTTTTTGTCTTTTCAAATAAATCTGTTTTTGTCCCAAATCATTTTTTTGCACAGGCTGAGAGGACGTTCGCAAAGATTGTATCTTGAAAAGACATTTTGGCACCCACTAAACTCACATGCCTCTGTTGTTTGATTCTCTGATCTCTTCTATATTCACATACCTTGTCTATGTTTTCACATTCTGCACACACATTTATCATGATTTTTTATAGTGATTCTATGCCAAAGAATTTCGGTGATGCAGATCTAGAAATTAGTTTGAGATTTTAAATGTTGCAGTTGGGTATTAACTTGATGCAAGTATTGAATTGCAGGGATATGCTATGTCGGTATTTTGTTGAACATCAATCTCTTTGATATTCTTGAGACTTTACTCGCAGGTGTCAAAGCTTACTCCATCAAGACATTCACTATTGGCGCATGAGTTTGTTCTTATCTTTCTCCAGTCATCGATGTATCATTTGTTGTTTGAGCTATTAAGCACTGGCGTTATTTTCAAATCTGTCCAGTTATCTTCAATTTGAGAGGCTACGCTGTCTCCCCTATAAGCTGCTCCCCTACAAGCTGTCTCCCCTACAAGCTGCTAGAAGCAACACGCCACCAGCCATGCTCGACACTGTCTATAATATTTCATTTAAAACGTCTGTCCCTAAGAAAAGACCCTGGAGCTTATAATTACGGTGGATGAGATATCATCAAAGGTGACAATAGTGGTCGGCATAGTCATGATGGTATACGTATCTACCAAGGAAAACTTTATGGCGTTCCACTAAGAATTCAATGGATATTATTGGTGGTTGCAGCTACGCACCAATTTCGAGAAGTACATTGGACGGCAACGTCTTTTGGGACCTTATTTTTGTGGCCTGACAAAGTTAATCAACATTTCAAGCGGTGCATTTGTGACCTTCGACATAAATACGAGTTCTAATGTAGAAACTATGTTTTAAAAAGAAGTCTAATGTTGTGTTTTGCATGATAGGGCTGAAATCAATAAAGGCATTACTTGTTTTGAAAGTCATTAAGGATTTCTTTAAGTCTTGTGCAGATTTATTTTAGCTATCTAAGTATTAAGTTTGATTTCATCATTTCTTTGTTACTTGGGTGAGCTAATGTTATAAAGCCCAAATATTATTTGGAGGAGTTGTGTCTTATCTTTTATTTTCGTTAAAAATCTCAACTAATTTCTTGAAATTTATTTTAAGATTTTATTTTGCAATGGAATAGGTACAAGGAAAAGCAAAGGTGAAAAGGTACAAAGCGAAAGAGAAGGCTATCAAATGAAAACGAAAGGAGGGGAATTTTTTTTTGAAAACACAATGTGTTTTTAAACACTTTAGTGTTTGATCAACACTGCTTCACGAAGTTGTTTATCTTTTTAAGTTTTAGAACACTAATTTTTCATTTGGGTCTAAAGCGAACAATTAATTTCATTGCAAAAGGCTTAAAATGAATCTTAGGACAAACTCCACTAAGATTTTTGTTTTGAGGGTTAAGAATTGAACGATGAAGCTCACGCTCATTTGGTGCTTAAAATGAACTCACAGTGCTTTGAAGGCTATAAAATGAACAAGTGCTGCTTGAATTGTGTGATTTTGTCTTTTGAGTCGCATTATCCTCTCCCCTTGCACTTAGATTGCAATCTAGGAGTCACAAGAGAAACACTCGAAATACATTTCGTACTTTAAGAAACACTTCAATTTAGGGCAAAATTGAACATCTTGTCGCGAGTGTGGTGGAGACATTTTCGCGCCACATTATCTTTCTTTGTGCCATCAAAGTTGGTCAGTGCACCAGTTGTGTCTTTGCTTGCTTTTGTTTTATCTTAGAGGGCCATACTTGTGTGTGGGAAAAAGTAATCACCAAGGGAGCGGCTCCAGCCGGTAACACTTTAAACCAAAAGAGTATTTCCAGCCCGAGGATATAGAAATGTGGATATTGGAAAGCTAATATCCACTTGCTTGGGTTGACTTTCCAAACAAGATGGATGCGAGAAGGGGACTCTTGCCACGTTGGGTCCAACTCTCTGAGCAGAAGGAAGTCCTTACTAGAACCCATGTACTAGGGTATTTTCCAAAATCCTTAATCTATTTGTTGGTGCAAGCGGTCATTTGAAACCACCCACTCTTATGGTCTTCTAGTAGAGATGGAAAGCATGCGGGAGTTTCATGGGTGTTGATGCTTAGTTGCCCCATATAAGTGAGTGTCGTTGAGGGGAGCCAATGGGGTCAAGCATCTAACCATTCACTTAGAAAGATAAGCGTAGTTGGACTTGTCCAAGTGGGGAATCAACAAATATTGTCTTACACATCCATAGGGCTTGTAATTGTTCGCCGTTTATACGGTGTTGTATTCAAAACATTGTCTTACACATCCATGGGGTGGTGGTTCTTGGTACAAAAATCCAAAAATAAATTCAAATTACCCTAGCGGGTTTTATTCCTAAAGACCGAATTAGGCTTTGTGATGTATTTTGGGAGATGGGCATAATTGTGTATAGCCCACATGATTTTCTATTTATTTTAACCCCCATTCAATTATCTCATTCATTCTTATATTAAATCCATCTAAGCATTCACTTAAGCAACATAGCATCATTCAATCAAGCAATTATCAAGTATCTTGGAGCAGCTATTGACATATCTTTAGACTTCAACAAGGGTTTGGTGAGTCTATGACATTTGCATGTTATTTTTTCATCATTCCTTTCTTATTTCATTTCATTATCAAGGGTTTGATTACCAAAGTGGGGTTTGACCAAGGAAAACCCCTATACAACCCTTAACCCTTTTTCCCCTCTTTGTATGTGTGTTTTCAGGTCTTGTAGGTGGATTTGTCAAGGAAAAGGTGTCAAAAAGGTGTTGAAAAGTCATCTAAGTAATCAAAGTCAACATAACCCTAATTGGAGCTTGAAGACCCCTTTTCAGTTTGTTTTCTGTAGATTCAGATCTGGCAACCCTGTTGATGGGAGTTTTGTGCACTTTCTCAACACAGGCAGTACATAGGTGCACTACCTCTCTTGAAAGGTAGAAATTCGCAAACAAGTTACCAATCACTACCTCAAGGTCTCTTGGGTGTCAGGTCATGACGTGCATGGATGTGATTTTGCTAGTAATCACAAGGCAGCTTATGGAGTTTGGTCGGAGATGAGGTGCATCTTAAAATAGAGTTCCTAAAATGGGAAGTTAGAGTGCAGTTTGCTGCAGGTTCAAACAACAATCATAAATTCTTTTTTTATCTTAAGATTTGGCTTTACAATGTGCAATGAACCTTAGCATAGGCTACTTATTAAAAAAAAGGAAAAAGGGAAGGGAAGAGAGGAGGTTCCTGGATCTGAAACTAGCAATGAACAGTGATCATGGAGGGTTCTACTATGGACAACTTCCTCAAAACAAAATCTCACTTAACCAAATTGACTCACAGTATCATGAAACTTGTGCAAGCTTCTAAGGACTACAAATATTCAACCATTCATTCACCATAGTCATGCATGAATAAAAGATAGAAGTTTGGAGCAGCTTTTAGTTTATGCCCAGACTAACTTTACACAACTATCTACCATCAGTAAACAACAAAAATATGGACAAGAAAGGCATCAGCACAACAAAAATCTACACAACCATTGAACAACATTAACTAATCTACCAAAGTAATCTAAAACCATGAAGAACAACAAAGAAAGTCTATCTAAATCAACTAACTATGGGAGATGAACCATGTAGCATGCCATAGAAACTCAAGAATCCACCAAAAGCCAATGAACTTCTATTAAAATTTCTATAGCATGCCTAAGTTACAACAACTCAACTCTCTTGAAAATGAGAGGAGACCCCCTATTTATAGTGTTCAAAACTAAAAATGAATGGTCAAGATTGATTTGCATTGTGTGGCCAAGATTCACTACAAACTAGGGTTTCACCTACCCCCAAATATATTATAATTTAAAATTACATCTTTGTCTTTTTCCCTATTTTGTCTTCTTGTGGCAGCACTGTAGCACTTTGTCTTCTAGCTAATTTCCTCTATTGCAATTATTCTGTGAGGAGCTTGGCATCAATGATTGGGTTTCCTTCTTGCTTCTTCAAAGTGGCATACTCCATAAACTTGTTGATTAATGTGTGGAGCTTATCAATCTCCATTATGTTAGATTAGAGTACCTGGTAGTTCCATTACTTTGATCGATCTGTGAGGGTATCCCAGTCTCCATCACTCTTGGTTGTGTTGTCCCTAACCTACTCAAACTGGGCAAAGGCCTGAGTAGTAAAACTTATGAAATCAATGGTGAGCTCGCCTGACATTCCATCTTCCATCTTCTTCTGGAAATAAGGCTTTATCTTTTCCAGATCAATCTCGATGGCAGGCATGTCATAACCTGTCATTAACTTTAAATACTGAACACAATCAATCCTAACATCCTTTTCCCAATCAATGTCAGGTTCCACCTTATGGAGCACCTGTTCTAGTATCTCCTTTCTATGGTTGAAGTCCATCTTCCACATATCCACCAACCAGTGATCATCCTCTGAGAATGCAAGCTCCTTTTCCCATGTTTTCTAAGGCAGCTTGAGGATGGCCTCAATTTTAGGATAAGTGGACCCATAAACCCCTGGGAAGTTAGTGCAGAACTTCCTTGTTCCCTCCTGATGTCTTTGTACTTCCAAAAACTTATTTGTTGTCTTGACAGCATGATTAATGCCGATGTTTCCAGCATATAGAACCTGTCGGAACCAATCCTCCATAGGCTTGGTCTAGTTCTTTCTCTTCTCAAGTTTGTCGATTTGTTCCTTGGAAAGAAGTTGTGGCGAAGCTGAGGGTGTTATGGGAAGTTCCTCCACAAACGACCATTGCTGAATGTAGTTAGTCAAATCAGCCAGTTGTCCCTTGAGTTCTTCCTTGGAAACCTTATCCTTTTGTATCAAATGTACCACTGTGGCCATAGACTTTTGGAGACGATCTATTTTCTTCTCTCTTGAAGCTATCCCCAAGTTGATGGTGGAAATGTCATAACTTATTCCTTCTTCACCCACAACTGGCATGGCAATTTGCATGGTTCTAGATCCAAAGGCATCCATTGTCAGCTTGGATCTAATTTTAGGCTTCTTTTCTTTCTTGGTGCTGATTTGAGCTCGGGCCAAGATGGCCTCCAATCTTTCTTTTGGATCTTTGGAAGCAGGAGTCTTCTTTTCTAATTTCCTTTCCAGCCACTCGGGCATCTGAGATCCTTCTTTGGGTGATTCATGATCACCTTCCTCTTCATCCTTTCTGACTTCAATCTCTTTATCACCTAGAGCTTCATGCTATGTCCTCGTGTCTTCTCCTTCTTCCTCATCAAAGTCTCAGATGAACATTGTGTCTTTGATCGGGGACTTGGTGGGTGTGCGTTTCTTGGGGTTGTCCTCTTCTTCAGTCTCATGCTTATGTTCCTCAAGATGTTCTTCTTCTCCATGAGACTCTATCTCAATCTTACCCATCTCAAACTCTTCTTCGGGTTTATCTTCCTCTTTATTTTCCTCTTCCTTGTGCCGAGGTGGCACATCTTGCTCCTTCTTTTCTTGTCTTTCTTGTTCTGCCAAGAGAGACATTTGTTCATCAGGCTTAAAGCTTTCTTCCTGTTCCCCAGTCAGAAGTTTAGAATTTTTCTCCATTTTATCACTTGGCTCCCTTTCTTCTTCAGAAGGTGGATTTTCTACTTCCTCTCCAGCATCCTTCAATTGTCAAGCCAACTCTTCCTTGAGATCTGCATCAAAATTATCCACAATGTATTTGGTGCAGGCATCTTCTTCTTCATCACTCTCGGAAGACTTTGTCTCTTCTCCTTCGCGGACCACCTTATCAATCTATAAATGTTGGTGCTCTGGGTGTTCATGGTAGTTGTCTGCTTCCTCCTCAATCCCTTTTGTGGCTTCTTTTTCTCATCTTTCCCACTCATCAGATATTTTCATTGTGGCTTTCATCTCTGGTGGTTTAGTCAAAGGAGTTGAGGCAGGAATTTTGGTGAGAACTTGTGCCAGAGCAGCCTAGATGGTTGGATTCATCAATACCTCAAAAAGCTCTGTGGGAACCTTCTGCATATGCCATGAGAAGGCCTTTGGAAGTGAGAGTGCAGGCATTTGTATTGTTGTTGTGGCTAGAGATAATGATGTAGTTCGGGACATGGAAGCAGAAGAAAGTGGAGAAGTGGTGGCAGAAGAATAGTCGACAGTCACAACTTGTATGTTGGGTGGAGAAGAGGCGAGGTGGACCGAGATGTCCACTGCAGGTGGGGAAGCAGTTACCATCACCTAAGAAGTAGGTAGAGGGGTAGCAGTAGTGGAGGCAGTAGGTGGAGATCTTGGTTGCTCAACCTCCATTTCTTCTCCCTCATGGAGCAGATCTTCTTGAATATTAGGCATTTCGGTAAAACTTCCTGATTTCTTGTATTTCTTGGAAGGTTCTCCCTCTGAAGCCTTTCTGGCATACACCTTAGGATTAGGTTGTTGCTTAGCAGCCTCTTTTCTCTTTCTTGATCTGGTGGACAAAGGAGACGTTGAAGTCTCTCCTAATGAGGTAGTAGTTGTTCCACTGTTGGTTTCGCTCGCTCGCTCGTTCTCTAGCCCCTCATAGGTCAAAGTGACCCCTTGTTGCTTCAATAGGGAAATTCGCCCGTCAATCCATTCTTATGTTCAAGCCTCGATAGGCTTGGTTAAAATGTTGAGGTTGTCAACCTCCTGTTCATCCCAATCAATCAATGGCAATGGGTGATTGGCAACTATATTGTACCAAGGATCCATGATTGTGCTTTCTTCTGATTCCACCTGATCTAGTATGGGGAATAGATTGACTCTTTTTACAAAATATGCAAGCATTCGCATATAGTGCCTCATGCACACTTCATTAGCATCCTTGCAATTATCCTAGAATTCTTTGATGTTATGTAGATGGGAATACTCAGGTCCAAGTGCCTTC
>VDFB02188724.1:0-22762 GCA_007258455.2 Sequoia sempervirens
AAGAAAATCAAACCCTAAACTGCCACTTACTAAAAATAGAAAGTTGGCAGAACTCAGTGAACATTTAGGGGGTGCTTGCTGAAAACATGGTATTAACATTGCTAGGCTCAAAAGCTAAATAATCAACTTAATTTGACCTCAATGTGACCTAAAAACGTGAAACCCTAATTTCAGACTTGGTCGAATCTTTGCGTTCAAGCTTGCTGACGGGAACATCCCCCGGAAAGCAGATAACGGAACAGAAGCAGAACGAGAGAGAAAGACAAAAATCAAAGCCAAAAGACCAGAACGGAGCAAAAATTTTAGGGGTCCCCATTTTGAATGGGGCGATGTGTGAAAAGGTCACAACATCTGGCGACTCCACGGGAAAGTGTTGAGAAACACTTTAAGAACTGGACCTTGATTAAATCTTCCTCAAACCATCATACAGAAAAGATACTTACTCAAAAAGGGAGAAGAATCCGATATTGGATCAGAACACCTTCATCCAAAACCCTGTGAGTGTGTGCATTCGTTCCATCTCTAAACCATCTCGACCTCCGGAATCGGCCGTCGCAAGTTATATAAATATCTTAACTTCAAAAGCATCCTGGACATTGCCTCGCTGCCAGTCAGGCGTCCATAGCCCCGGCGAGGTTATCGCTACAATTCTCACGAATATTGCTCCACTGCCGGCCGGGCGTCCATAGCCCCGGTGGAGTTACTCGTATGTTCCCAAAACCAATATTTCATAATATTTCTTTCATTTTTCACTTTATCATTTTTTGTTTTTCAGATATTTCTTTTAAGCACATTTCTTTTTCCTTCTTTTGATTTCTCCGTCAATTCCTTGATTGGCTGGCAGGCAATGAAGCCTCCAATGGGTTCGAGAATTGTAGTGGCGCTGAAGCAAGATGTAAAATTTTCACCTGCTAAGACCTTTCCCAAGAAACCAAAATGACCCAGAGTGGAGATAGGTAAAGTTTTTAGGATCATCAGACTCATGTGTTGAGACACAATAACGGGTTAACCTCCCAAGACGAGTTTAATCCAAACTGGATGATGACAAGAGGAAAACAACCTTAGTCCTTTTCAAAAAAAATTTTGCACATCCCAGCGGAAAGAAATCATATTGTGAAAGTTAAAACCATCATCGCCCCCTCCGTAACGGGAAACCCTAAAATCCTTGCCCATTCCAAACCAAAACCACTTGAGCGGACAACTCAAGGGATACAACACCAAACCAAAAACCCAGAGGGCAACAAACCAAAACCAAAACAAAGGAAAAACCGAAAAGCAAACGAACGGGAAAGCAAACCTAACCTACTATGTTACAAAGAAGGCTCTCGGAGAGAACCTAAGGCTGGAAATAATGCTTGAGGAACTGTCCGTTGACGGGCAACGAGACATCCTCCCCTGTCAATGTACGCAATCTAAATGCATTATCCCCAAGGATTTCAGAAATTTGATATGGACCCAACCACAACTTGTCGAACTTGTCATGATCGCCTTTCTTCTCGTGGGCCTTGTCCCAGTATAAAACCAAGTCAGAAATCCTGAATGACTTGATCTTTGCTTGCTTATCAAACCATCTCTTTACAACTGCCTGGTGCTTTGCCAGATTCTCAAGAGCTTCATCTCTTTTCTCTTCTAAATGCATCAACTGAGACAACCTTGTTTGAACCTGATCTTCTCCTTCGAGGTATTCTTGGATGAACTGGAGAGTTGGGATTCTTAGTTGTACTGGAAAAACAGGGTCCTGTCCATAGACCAAATGGTAGGGAGACGTCCCCAAAGAACTCTTCGTTCTTATCCTGTCTGCCCAAAGAGCAAACCTCAACTGCGTGTGCCAATCTTTTGGATTCTTGTCCAACAATTTCTTGATAGCATTCAACAAATTCTTATTTGTGGACTCTGCTAGTCCGTTCCCCTGCGGGTAGTAGTTAGAAGAAAATCTCAGTGTTATTCCATACTCAAATGCCCAGTTTGAAAACTTCAGTGATGAGAAGGCCGAGCCATTGTCGCTGACTAGGGCGTGAGGGCATCCAAATCTTGTAATGATATTCTCCTCGAGGAACCTGATGACCACATCTGATGTGCACTGCCTCAAAGCTTGAGCCTCTGTCCATTTAGTGCAATAATCTGTAGCTGTCAGAATATATCTATGTTGTCCTGACGACGGCGGATTGATCATACCAATAAAATCCAATCCCCATTTTGCAAAGGGTCTGACCTCAATCACTGGCTGCAATGGCATGGCAGGATGCCTTCCTCTGTTTGCCGCCGTCTGGCAGATGTGACAAGCCTTTACATGCTCGTATGTGTCTTTAAAGAGTGTGGGCCAATAATATCCAGCCCTTAAAATCTGATGAGCCGTGGCTAGACTACTCCCATGTCCAGTCCCAAACTTCTCGTGGAAATGCTCCATTAACTGCTTTGCTTCTTGTTTGCCTACACATCTTAAATAAATTCCTTCATAATTCCTTCTGTAGAGCACTGATCCTTGGAGCATAAACCTTTGACTCTTCATTCTCAAGGCTCTTCGTTGAACTGGATTCAGGTGGCGAGGGCACCTATGATTCAGCAAGTAATAAACGGTGTCATCGTACCACTCCCCTGGAGATACCTCTTCCAATACGTACGTTTGTTGTACTAACTCTGGACCCACCATGGCAATTGTCTGTGCTAAAGCTTGTCCTCGGACTAACTTCATGGGCTGTATCTCTATGTCGTATTCCTGCAAAGTGGCGACCCACTTGCCTCTTCTTTCTCCTAACTCATTTTGCATCAACAATGTTTTCACGGTAGCATCAGGAACAATTGCGTGGACTTTGCTTCTCAAAAGGTAGTGTCTGAACTTCTTCACAGCCTTCACCAAAGCGTAAGCTTGTTTTTCAACACTGGGATATCTCAACTCAGCTTCTTTCAGTGGAGCACTCATAAAAGCAATTGGGTGCTCATCCTTTTCTTCCGTTCTTTGTGTCAACACCGCTGCGCACGTGTGCTCTGAAGCGAATGAATACAAATAAAAGGGCTTTGTATAATCCGGACTCACCAATACCGGAGCGTCCACTATAGCTTGTTTAATCTCATCAAAAGCCTTCCTAGCTTGCGGGGTCCATTCAACCTTCGCATTCTTCTTTAGCATTTCATTCAGCGGCCTTACTATCTCAGCAAATCCCGTTATGAACTTTCTCACAAAATTAATTTTGCCGAAGAATGATCTTAATTCCTTTTGACTTCCTGGCAAGCCGATCCTGGAGATAGCCTCAATACGCTCAGGGTCAATTGAAATACCCTTCTCTGAGATGACATGACCCAACAATTTACCTTCTGTTACACCAAATAAACATTTCTTAGCGTTCAAGGAGATACCGAATCTTCTGCATCTCTGAAAAATCTTCCTTAAATCTTCGACATGATCTCCTCTTTTCTTTGAGAATACAGTCAAGTCATCCATATATATAATTATGCACTTCCCTACTAAATCTCGAAAAGCGATATCCATAGCTCTCTGGAAAGTGGCTCCTGCGTTAATTAATCCAAAAGGCATTCTTCTGTATGCAAAGGTTCCCCATTTTGTGGTGAATGCTGTCTTCAGTCTGTCTTCTTGTTCTACCATCACTTGGTTATATCCAGAATACCCGTCCAGGAAGGACATCATCTGTGAGCCATTTACTATTTGCAGCACCTCGTCTAATGAAGGCAAAGGATAATTATCCTTTTCAGAGGCTCTGTTCAGATTGCGGAAGTCTACGCATAACCTTATCTCTCCGTTCTTCTTTCTAACTGGAACAAGATTGGCGACCCACGTGGAGTGCCTTACTGGAAAGATGATCCTAGCCGAAAGAAGTTTCTTGACCTCCTGGTAAATCAACGGTTCTAGCAATGGGTTCACCGGTCTCTGCCTCTGTCTGAATGGCCTGCTGCCTGGTTTCAATGGAATTGTGTGTGTAATCAGTGAAGTATCATATGTCTTTAAATCTTCATATCCCCAAGCTATTACACCTGGAAATTCTTTCATCAGCTTCAGGATGCCTTCCTTTTCTTTTGGTGTGCAAACTTTTCCAATGAAAACATTCTTTACTTGTTCTTCTGTTCCCAGATTAACAGTTTCACAGTCATTACCTTGGGTGCTCTGGTTTCTACTCAGCTTATCATGATCAAATAGTCTTTCTAATTCCACCATTCCCCTTGGAATGACATTTGTCTTTAAGTTAAGGATCCCTTCGGTATCAAATTCTGCTTCTTCAGTTTCTTCCTCATCAATGATTTGTGCTTCGAACACGCCTGAGCACGTGAGAAAATCCAAAATCTGTTTATCATCATCAAACACCTGAAAATTCTTTATGTTGTCAGGAATGGCTGGCGTTGAAACCAATTCTACCGTAAACTTCTTCAGTCCTTGCATGGCCAGGGGCTCTAGGGAACTAGCAGCTTGCGCTAGTGAGTTTGCAACTGGATTCTTGGACCTATACACTTGCTTGATATTAAATGCATCAAAGCTCTCTATTAAGTCCCATACTCTATTTCGGTAACGGCCCAACCTCTTGTCGTGGCAAGCATATTGCTTTCTTACTTGGCGGACCACAATATCAGAATCCCCGAAGGCGTGTACAACCTTGGCTCCCTTCTGAATGGCGAGGAGCAACCCATGAATTAGGGATTCATATTCAGTGACATTATTGGTGCATGCAAATTGAAGTCTATAGGCACCCAAATATGCTTCTCCAGTTGGGCTAATAAGTTCGAACCCTGCTCCATTGCCTTTCTTCGACTTTGATCCATCGAACCTCAAGGTCCATACTTGATTTTCTATGAGGGGGCTAGGAGACTGAGTATGTGAATCCTTCTGATTGCATACCTTTGAAACCTCTTCTCCTATTTTTGACTGAACTTTATCATCCACTACAAGTTCTTCTATCAAAACACTATTTCTTTCACTTGTCTTTTGATCTTCTTTCCTCATTGAAGCTTGCGAGACAAGCTTTTCAACTTGTTCAAGTGCCACTTTACACATAGCACATGTAATCTCAGAGTGAAATGCCTCATGTATTCTACACCAATTCGGAAGTAGCAAATTTCTGATGGAGGCCTCCTTACCCAATTATGTCTCTTGTTTCACGCTATTCAAAACGAAATCTCTGAAATTCTCAAATGTCCCTCCACTTTCACTGTCGCTTGCATCACTTTCAATTAGGACTTCAGTGGAGGCATTGGCATCCTCTAGGATCTTTACTTCCTTTGAACTTTGTAGCATCAAAATCTCTTGCTTGACCGGCCTGTATGAGCCTAAATCAGTTTCTATAAACATTATCTCATTGTCCTCGCCGTACTCAGTGATCATCAACTTAAGCCTCGGTGTGCTTTCGACCTTGATTTGATTCGGGACTCCTTTCCACGGCAGCCACATGTGGGAAAAATCGGTTGCAATATACCCATTCAGTTTTCTGGCCCAATCTCTGCTCAATAACATGCCGTACCCATCTGGTATATCAACCACCGATATGTCAATGCAACTTTGAATTCTAGGATCGGCTGACAATTGCATATGTATATTATTCAATTCACCTACAACTGGAACTTCCGTTTTGTCTAGCTGAGTGACCTTCTTGGTAGTCTGAAGTGGGACTATACCCAATCTTTGGCATACTTTCAGTGGCATCACATTGCTTGAGGCACCAGAATCAATCAAACAGTTGTGTAATAATTTCCCGAAAATTCTAATTGACACCAGGAAAGGGGCTGGTTCATCTCTCCCCTGATAGAATACCACTGGTTTCTTCTTTTCCTCAATAGGAGTATTTTTCTTTTCAACCTTTCTATCTGATGGAGTTTGGCTCACTTGAGTAACCTTTTGATTTTGTATTTGTTCTTGTTTGTGTTCTGTAGGTAGACTGAATCGGACTTTCTTCTTATCTTCATCCTTCGGCTCCTCAGGTTCGCTTGAAGATCCTTGCACCACACCAACAAATCCTTGAGACTGTTGCGGAGCCTCCCAAGTGTTAAATGGCGCGTGTGGTACCTCTTCTACCATGTTTGCACTTTGCATGGGACGGGATTGTGTGTTGACTGGAGGGTTTCTAGATGTACTAGGTGCCTCTTGAGAAGAGTTCTTCACAACAGGTGTTTCATACAAACTTCCCAATATTGTATCCCTAACTTCTGAAATTTTCATCAATTCATATAAAGGAAGACTTACCTTTATCTTCTTTACTTCATCCAACACGTAAGAGCTTAACTTCCTCATATCTTCCCTTGGAATATTATCCTTCTGTGGACGTTGCATCACTTGAATGGGCTGTTGGACAGTCTGTTGCCCATTTCTGCTTTGCATCATATTCTGTGGCCTATACTCAGGAGAATCCCTTGGTAGACTTGGATTGTTGTTTGCATTGGGATTTGGCGGAGTCGCAAAATTGTTCGGAGGGATTGAAGATGTCAAAGGTTCTTTCTGATGGTAGCTCCTTTGATATACTTTAGGTGGGGCTCCTCCAGAAGTCTGAAAAGCTTGCACTTCTCTTCTCCCTTCTACCAAGACACTATTGTTGAGAGGTGGGAAAATGTAATTACCTTGATCATGAGACTCCCCTGAATAACCATCTTGAGCTCCTGAATATACTTGAGCTTCCGAATAGACTTGTGCTTCTTCAGCTTGATTATCTGGCGTCCCCACGGGACCATTTGCTGAAGCTGGTGGGAATCTTTGGTTAATAGATGGTGGCCAATAACTTTGGCATTCTGGATTAACTTCTTCTAGAATCAAGGCCTGATCATATCTCTGGACTGGGACAATTTCATATCCTGTAGTTGGAGGATTTTCAGTACCCTCCGTACTCTTCACTTCCCTCTTGAAAATATCAGCAGCAACTTGGAATTCATGACATTGCAATTCTGAGTGCTGATTGGTGTTGTGTAATCTACACCATCCCGACATCGCGGCTTCGGCTAAGAAAACTCTATCCGCGGGACGGTTTTCCGGAGGTGGCGGATTATCCAACGGTGAAGGAACACCTCCATTGTTGGGTCCTGTGTTCCAAGACCTCTTCTGATATCCCTGATTATTGTTACGATACCCATGGGTGTTATCGTGGCCATGTCCTTGATGGGCATCTTGATGATGTGGAGGATTGTTTTGATATCCTCGGTTGGCACCAGGATGTGCCTGATAGTTTCTCAGCATGGATTGCATTTGATTATTCTGATTTCTGAGGTAAGTAACCTCAGATGACAGCCTTTTCATTTGTTCAACTAACTCTTTCATCTCGTCTTTCTCTTCTTGAGTCCTCGTTTGTGGTACTGTATTCTGAAGATAGACTGGCTGTGTAGCTTGGGTCTGGGATAAAGGTACCCCAGGATGGAGAACTAACTGATTGGATGGTGGTTGCATTTGATAGGGTGGCTGCGAAACAGGATTCAATGGTGGAGACTGTTGATTCCAAGTCGAGCCAAGAGTTTGCATCTGATTATTTGTAGTTGTCAAGCCCGTGTACAAAGAAGGTCCAGTTATATTCTGTCCCATGTTTTGACTCACCTCAACAGCTTTTGCATATGCTTGATTCATGTCCGCCGGAGTAGGATGGGCTTGCCTTACGAACATAGCAGTCAATGGATCCAAGGCTGCATAGTAGTTCTCCCTAGCATCAGTGATTATGTAAGGGGTTCGTAACCTTGTGAGAGCTTTCTGAAATCTGTTGTTAAATGCATGGATGGGTTCCTTATCTTGTCTTCTTACTTCCGTGAATTGGCGGAAAAGCTCAACTGGAGTAATGGGAATGCCAAACTTTCCAATGAAAGCTTCTTTCATCTGCTCCCATGTCCTTATGGATCCAACCGGCAAATGTATGAACCAGAAATGTGCTTCTTCTCCCAAAGAGTACGGGAACAATCTGCAAGCTACATCTGCATATGCAATTTGTCTATTACGTAGATTATCCTCGAACATCTTGATATGATCTTCAGCTGAACGGTTTGGATCATTAGCTTGATACTTAGTGCAAAAGTGTTCTGGGTTCTTTGGCATGTCGTGGTAGTCTGCAAACTCCAAAGGTGATGGATTAGTAACCAGCCATGTAGCACCGTTAGGAGCAGGTTGACCTCCTGGTTGAGCCATTGCTTGATTTGGCTGCCTCCTTTGATATACAATTATCGGGGTCGCTTGTGACTGTTGACGTGTGGTAGCTTGACTTGATTGCTGAACAAACACCGGTGTAGAAACTTGGACAGTCTTTGGTTGAGCAAACCTTGAAACGCTTGGTGGAGTCTTGAACAAATTTGAGATTTCTATCTCACTTGTTTCTCCCTCACTTGAACAAACTTCTTCACGTGCTTCTTTCTTCTTTCTTGCTCGACTAGGTAGTTCTAACTCCACAAATTCTTTAGACGAACTAGGTGCAGACCTCAAAATCCTTTTCAACTTGTCTGGAGAAAACGAGCTAATACGATCCAGGATGTGGCCGATTACTGACGGGGAGGAAGAGGAGCGAGTGGGCGCCTTTGGTCCAACAAATTTCTTTCAATTGCAACTTGAATTTCAATGGCCTTTTCTTCTTCTTCCTGCAACACAGCACAAGCTTGCATATACTGAGCGTAACTCTCCTTTGTCCTCCACGCAAGATTGTTCAATCCTGAAAGAATATCTTCTTGGTCGTCGTTAAATCCCAAATTCGGCTGCAACACTGGAAATATCTCTCTATGCGGCAACACCATTTTGACTCATGATAACTTGTTCTCCTATGAATTGTTTTTGATAAAATCCCTTCTTACTTGAATGTGGTTGTTAACTACAAGAATTCTCGAAGTGGCCCTCCTTCTAGCGCCAATTCTGTTGATGTGTTTTTCGTGACCGCACCAACGAAGAATAAAGTCGCCAACGGCTTCCCTATCCTCTCTTGATCAAAGTATTCCGCATGCTAAGATTGCCAGAAAGTTCATGCGTTCAACTCCAAGGTTCTTTCAGTGCGAATAGGCTCAGTTTGGCTCGATGTGATTTGCTGGTATTTCAAGGGGACTTACGGAATTGTTCGGCAGCGGAGAAAGGAATTCAAATGCTCGAAAGATTTGTCTATGAAGTGCGGGTTTCCTATTCTAACCAGAAAGTACTGAATTGAAATGGTGTAGGTTTAGGAAGACTCTAAATCTATTCTAAGGTGTGGGACATGGCGATCAACTTCACAAACTTCTAACCGAACTTCGCTTTGCCTCGCATCGGACAGCTTCCACGGAGTCGGTGCAATCTTCAAGGGAGATGACTAAAGATGTTCAAACCACCACTTGACATGAATATACCATCACAACGACGCATACCATCATTCAAACTGTGATTGAAGTTAGGCCATGTTTCCAGTTGACCACACAAGGTGCATTCACCATCAGCAAATACACTAGTGGTATGGATAGATGAAGTTGCTTAGATCAACACCACATTTCACAGCTAACATCTACTACATGCATGAAATGAAACTTATTCTACTTATGCTACTTGAAGTAGAAGGGATGAAGAAACCTCGCTAGCTATCCACAACAAAGATGAATTTCACCATCAATGAAAGATCTTTTATTATGAAAGTTTTACACGACAATTTCTTACAAAAGTTTTCAAAGGAAAACTTTCCTTCTCCTCCAACTACACTATCAATCTACTTCTAAGTTATCTTTCTATTCTATGTCTACTGTCTAACTCTAAGCTAATAATGGTACAAATGAGGGGGACTCCCCCTTTATATAGCTGGCCAAGTCCAACGGACGGCTCAGATTACAATCGGCTGGATGGCCCAGATCGTGCCACCTCAGCCCTAAACATGATTTGCCCTAAAAACCGCCACAAAAGAGAGTGGGGTAATAAATGAGCCATAATGTCCATTATTCCTTCTAGAAGATTCCCTTTTGCAGACGTGTTCACACTGTTCTCGATCTTCTTCTTGACTTTGTTCTTCAACCTTGCTCGAACTTCCGCTCTTTTTTTCCATCTTGAGTCTTGAAAATGTTTCTTCAACACTTAGCCATTTTCTTGCAACTTTCTCTTCCTTCATGTGAAACTTATAACTTTATCTTCCTCCGAAGGTTGTAATATCATCGTGCTTCATTACTTGGCCTCCACGCTCATCCTGCAAAACAAGCAAGGAGAAGGGCATTAGAACACATTATAATATAAATTCACCTTACTTACCTGATTTTCACGCTTTGAGCTCCAAGCGTTCGTCGCGTTTAATTTCTTCATGCCTTAGCCAAATTTCCAATCCATCTTGCATTCTGCCTGGGCATACTCTGCTCTGATATTTTCATCCAACTCAGAATCGAGAAGAAATTCTTTCATCAGGAATTTGATCAAAAATTATCTAGGCGATCATTTTCAAATTCATCGGCCAAGGCAATTTTGTGTCAACCACGTTTCATTTCATGCCTTAGAAAAAATTTCAAATTTCCCTTAGGAAATTCGTCAACCTGGCGCCCACCAAAAATATTCACCCTGAAGGCCTCGACAAAGTGTAGAAGACTTCAAAATCCATTCCTGATCGACAATCTTTAATACCCAGAAGAAAATTTCTCTCAGAATGCGACGAATCCATGGGTACCCAACGAACGGGTTCATTTAATTTTCGAATTTTTGGAACCTTAGAAAAAAAATAATTTTCAACAAATTTAATCCATCTCTTCAATTTCGGGCGCATTTCCTCGCTCTGACTTTGACAATTTTCATCATCCTTGTGAAATTGGAGTATTCTGACTCATTCCATCCGACTTTACCCGTGCCTCCGAAAATTTTATCTCTTCCATCAAACTTAGGCGTATCTTCTTCTAGAGGTGGAACTTAAATATTTATACTTAGAAAAATATTCATCACTTTGCATGTTCCCGTCTAGGCGTCATCAAGGGTCTAACTTTCAATTTCATACCATCTAGCCATAATAATCACAACACATCCTCCTTTCAGTGCAGGCGGCTTTAAGCCTCCATGCCTTCACTTTACCTTAGAAAAAATTTCAAATCCTCCTCTTTCAAGTTTGGGCGCATATAGAGGTCTCAGCTGTCACTTTTCACCATTTAGAAATATCTTTGATTACCCACCTTGATGCTTAGGGCGCATATACTACCTTGGACTTCCATTTCCCATCACTTAGAAATTTTACTGACTTTTTCTCCAACCTCAAGGGCGCATTTAGCTAGCCAAAGTTCCACTTTGAAATACTTAGAATATTCTTAGGCCACCTTCCCAATCTTGGGCGCATTTTAGAGGTTACACTTTTAGTTTCCAACACTTAGAAACTTTTCCTAATCATCCTCACAGGCTCAGGCGCATTCTTCATGTCTAGCTTCCAATTTGTGCCTTGGGCGCATTTAGCAAGTGCAACTTTCATTTTACATGCCTTTAGAGAGTTTACCAAGTTTCTAGCCAAAGTCTAGGCGCATTTCACCCAGGGTACTTCCATTTTCAGAGAGGGGCGCAAATAACACAAGGAACTTTTAATTTTACCAAGGCGCACTTGATAGGTGATGCTTTCAATTTCAACTCTGGGCACATTTCACCTATCAAGGTTTCATTTTAGGTTGGGCGCACATTGCCTGGTCAACTTTCAATTTCAACATTGGGCGCAAATCACCCATCAGGTTTTCATTTTAACACCCCAGGCGCATATTGCCTATCAAGCTTCAAGGCGCATTTTATACATCCAACTTTCAATTTCATTCATGGGCGCATTTAGATGGGTCTCCGTTCAATTTAAAACACTTAGTGAAATTTTCATGCTTTTTAAAGAGGGGCGCATTCAATGTCATGAGCTTTTAATTTCATTGATTAGACGTTTTTTTTTTTATGTTTCCACCTGCTGGGGCGCATTTGAGTGCCTCATCTTCAAGGTTAGGCGCATATGACAATGCTTACTTCCAATTTCAACACTTAAACCTTCTTTATTTTTGCTCCCAAGCAAAGGCGCATATGATGGGTCAAGCTCTCAATTTTGCAAGATGGGCGCATTTTAATGGGTCAACATCTAATTTTAACACCTTTACACACTTAGGCGCATTTGACCCTTGGAGGTTCCAACTTCGAACACTTGGGAACTTTCATCAACGTCTTTGGAGACTCAGGCGCACTTAGGAAATTTCCAAGTCACATTCTCCTTCAATACCCTCAGGCGCATTTGATAGGTTAAGCATCCAATTTTAATGCCCTAGAAAATTTCACACCCTGTGACTCCAAGGGCGCATTTGGCATGCTGGGCTTCCAATTTTTTATACTTAACCATTTTTCTATCACTCCAAGCAGCTAGGGCGCAAATGAAAGGAGGAGCTTTCATTTTGAGACACCTAGAATTTTCTCAGGCCACCTCTTCAACTAAGGCGCATCTGGGGTCCTCTACTTCCAATTTTGCAGACTTAGTCAAATTTCCATTACCTCATCCTCCTCAAGGCGCATTTTGAGGGTCAAGCTTCAAGTTTTTGTGCCCTAGTGAATTTTCATCCCTGTCAACCTCCCTCAAGCTTCTTATAGCAAGTTTTTGGTGCCGGATTTGAAAATTTATCAACTTCAGTGAATTCTATGCCATTTGTCGAATTTAGAGTGACTTGATCGTGCTTGCCCTAATTTGCTATTTTTAGAAAGTTCTTCAAATTTTGTGCTTTGAATTGACTTCTGACTCCAGAAAACCTGATATTGCCTTGTTCTAAACCTCGGGATGTGATTGTGCCACTGACGCCTGGTATCTGTCTGTACCTGCTATTTTTAGTGACTTACTAAAAATAGCAATTGCTCAGAAAGTCTCCGAATTTTGTGTGTTGAATGCCTGAAGCATGGTGATCGTCACTGGACGTTGTTCTTGCCTGGATGTCGGGTTCTGCCCTCGATTTTAGGAAACCCTAATTGACCTGCTAAAAATAGCAACCATCTGATTCTTCATTCTCTGTAACTTGGTTTGTCTCGAAATTCGCGCCAGGGATCCCTCATCACACATTTGACTCATACCTGTTGAGAATTGGTGCTGACCTGCCATTTATAGCTGCTTGTGAGGTGACTTACTATTTATAGTAAGTGCCTGTTTCTGAGACTTCACTATCTCCGTTTGACTTGAAATTTGGGCAGTGTGCCCGTCGTTGGTGAACTTGCCTATCTGCGCTGACGCCGAGATCAACTTTCTATTTATAGCCTGCGTCTGGAATGCCTTACTAAAAATAGCAGGTTCTCCGATTACCTTCAAATTTTGCCAGCAGCTTCTCGGAAGGATGTCAATCATGACGGATACCTCAGTTTTGAACGTTTTGACCTCCCACTCCTTATTTTGAAATAAGCCTCGGAAATGCAAACCCTAATTTTTGGTGGCATGTTGCTCGGGATGAGTCTGGCTTTGACCCGCTTTCGCCAGATGCTAGTCGGGCTTGTAATCGGCGCCGAAGCTTCAAGTGGTACCGCTAAAAATAGAAAGGCCGTAAAAGTGACCGACCGGTCACGATGATCTTCGTGATGATCTTGCATGTCATACTGCCCGAAAAATCTTGAAAAACCCAGAAAAATCTCCAACATGCAAGCACTGGCTAAAAATAGTAAGTTTCTGAAAAGTGATCGGTTACACTTGCATGTTACACTGTCGCGAAGCTCTTGGAAAACCCAGAAAAAAAATGCCGACATGCGCCGAAAACGTCTGCATGCAAACCCTAATATCGGCCTCCGAAGGCCGAGTGCTGAAAGTTGTCGTCCAGCCTTGCATGTCATATCACTGCGAAGGTCTCGAAAAACCCAGAAAGAATCTCTAGACATGCGTTGAAAAATTCTGCCTCTAAGCCCTGAAAATTGCCTCCGAAGGCAGAACTGCTAAAAATAGCAAGTTGTCCGTTTTAGTTCAAATTTAACCTGTGAGTAGCCTGATGTGCTCTGGACGCAGTGTGATTGTCGGAGTCTCAAAAATGCTGACAAATTGCCCGTAATTGCACACTTGCTAAAAATAGTAAGTTGCCAGAATTCGATGAAATTTCAGTGGAGACCTGCTGGAAGCATCTTGACAACAACGTTAATCCCTGATTTCAATTCAAAACATGATTTGACTTCAAACTGACGTGAGAAATGTAAACCCTAATTCTCAGACTTGGCCAAAACTTCAATTCAAGCCCAATGACGGGCGCGTCCCCTAGAAGGCAGACCATAGAAAAGAGAGACAACAACAAAACAAACTAAAAGCAAAGCCAAAATTAGGGGGGGTCCCCATTTGCAATGGGGCGATGTGTGAAAAACGTCACAACATTAGCCCCAACCCGAATAAATGTTCCTGAACATTTCAAAGACAAAACCCATTCCATACTCAGAACCCTTGGATAATCTTTCCAACCCATCAACTGGCTAGGGGATATACTTAAAAGGGAAGAGGAATCCTAAATTGGATCAAGGCACCTCATCTTTTGATTACAAGTGTGTGCATATGCGTTCGTTCCAGCTCAAAAGACCGTTGAAGCTCCTAGAATCTGTCGTGGCAAGTTATATGAATATCTTACTTCAAAAGCATCCTGGACATTGCCTCGCTGCCAGTCAGGCATCCATAGCCCCGACGAGGTTATCGCTACAATTCTCACGAATATTGCTCCACTGCCGGTCAGGCGTCCATAGCCCCGGTGGAGTTACTCGTATGTTCCCAAAACCAATATTTCACAATATTTTCTTTCATTTTTCATTTTCTTTTAGCATATTTCCTTTTCTTTTGATTCATATTGATTTTCCGTCAATTCCACAATTGGTTGGCAGGCAATGAAGCCTCCAATGGGTCTGAGAATTGCAGTGGCGCTGAAGCAAGACGTAAGATTTTCACTTGCCAAGACTTCTCCTAAGAAACCTCAATGACTTAGAGCAATTAATCATGTGTGTAAAATATAGCAATCGCGAGACTTGGTGTCAAGACACAATAGATGATTCCCTTCCAAGTCAAGTACAGATCCTAACCAAATGATAAGACTTTAAAGAATAACCCCGGATCCTAAAGCACTTCCTTAGTAATTATCTAAGAAATGGACCAACATTGTGCTGGGCCCTGGCGAACACAACAATCCCCTTCACAAATGGGATCCCCTTTTATTGAAAGCAACAACTAAACTACGAAAGCAAGACAACCTATCTAAAAAATAAAAAAACAAAAAACAAAAACTTTAAGCGAACAACAATCAAAATACCTAAATACATACAACTCCTAGCATGATTTCTCAGGATGTTCAGTAACAGCAAAGCAGTAGTAATAGTACGAAGTTTTGCAAACTTATCTTTAAACTCGGAGAAATAGTCTCTCAAAGGACAAATCTGAAATTCAGGAAAAACTTCAGGAAAGATTAGTAATTGGGGCAACTCATGTGGACCATGATTAATCCATAAACAAGTTTTCTTTCCTAAATCTCCATAATCAAAATGATATTCCTTGTAATCAATTGCGGGGAAAGATATAACCTGGTGGTCTTCATTCGCTGGCATGCATTCTTGCCTGTCATCCATTGCTTCATCAGGAGGCCGAAGTTGATGGTGAACCATACCTCTCGCATCCAAAACGTGTGGACGATCCAAACTGGGAGGAGTGGGGCGGGAAATCAATTCAAAAGAGCACTTGGAAACTTGGATTACTTCATGCGCTGGCTCCTTTTGAATCTCTAGCAATGGATCAAGCCCCAACCCGAATTGCTCTTCATCTTCTATCTTATTTGCTTCAATTTCATCAAGCAATTCCTCCATGATTGTGAATAATGGATCAAGTGTTGATGCAAAGTGCCCTTCATATTTTGCCTCCATCTTGGTAGCCCATTGATCGTCAAACACATCATCTTGCCTTAAGCTGCTTATCATTTCTTCCATCTTGTTCATGCATGGCTGAACCCTTTCATCAAGGAGCGTTCCTTCTTGAAGTTTACCGAAATTGCATCCCTCTTCACGTTCTCCTCGAGTGAATGAACATTGAAAATTTCTCACACCATCTGTACTTTGAGCTAAGTCCTCCATTCTTGATTCTTGATGACCTTCAATAACTTGCAATCTTGTATATTCATTCACCTCCATATGCTGACAGTTGCCTTGGGTGGCTTCTTTTCCTTGGATATATCCCATCGCATCTTTGATCTTTGCTCCAATAGCATCTTGTTCTAACATGATGTAGGAACAATCTTCATTTGCTTGCTCCCTAAGCTTGATCATATCATCCTGTTGGGACTTATTCTCCTTGTTGTTGGGTGATGTTGAGGTACATTCTTCATTTGGTGCTAAAAATGTTTGTGTGGCATATTCAATCCATCTTTTGTCTTTGAAGAATCCATATGGTAGTACTGGTAATCCGAGGCGACATCTGGCGAAGTTGATGGCTCCTTCACACGTTGTACAAGTGAACTCTGGATGAGGTGCGTTGTGGATCCGACACCAACGAGGGAGCAAAACACCTTTCAAGCAAACATTGCCAAGTTCCAACTGATTCTAGATCCTAAGTATGAACCTCGTGAAGGCTTCCTCCACAACTTCTGGAAGGCTATAATCATCAAGTTCTACATCCAATATTCCTGGCTTGGGGACATCCCAAAAGAAAATTTTCCCTTGGAGAACAAGCTCTATCCTTGAGAGGAATGTTAAACAACTGATTTCTTCGTGCCGAGAGGTCTCATGAATTCGACATCTTCCTGGCAGAGCAAACTTAGACAAATTCTCGGGCCACAGCTGTGCATTCAACCTTTCATGAATCTGAGCAATATCCACAAGACTGTCTTGAGAGCAAGAAAAGTGCCCATCCTTCGAGAAATCTCTTTTTTGATTTTCCATTTTTTTGATTTTTTTGAATTTTTCAACTTTTCACTTTTTTGGGATTTTTTGACATAACAGAGATCTAACATATCTCTGATTTGAAACTTCAAAGCTCATACTGGTTCCTTCCAGCCTCTGGAACAATTCGAAGCCGCCCTCCTTCTAGCGCCAATTCTGTTGATGTGTTTTTCGTGACCGCACCAACGCAGAATAAAGTCGCCAACGGCTACCCTATCCTCTCTTGATCAAAGTATTCCGCACGCTAAGATTGCCAGAAAGTTCGTGCGTTCAACTCCAAGGTTCTTTCAGTGCGAATAGGCTCAGTTTGGCTTGATGTGATTTGCTGGTATTTCAAGGGGACTTACGGAATTGTTCAGCAGCGGAGAAGGAATTAAAATGCTCGAAAGATTTGTCTATGAAGCGCGAGTTTTCTATTCTAGCCGGAAAGTACTGAATGAAATGGGGTAGGGTTTAGAGGGTCTAAATCTATTCTAAGGCGTGGGATATGGAGCTTGACTTCAGCAAACTTCTAACCGGACTTCGCTTTGCCTCGCATCGGACAGCTTCCACGGAGTCGGTGCAATCTTCAAGGGAGATGACTAAAGATGTTCAAACCACCACTTGACATAAAGATACCATCACAACGACGCATACCATTATTCAAACTGTGATTGAAGTTAAGTGCATGATATTCCAGTTGACCACACAAGGTGCATTCACCATCAGCAAATACACTAGTGGTATGGATAGACGAAGTTGCTTAGATCGAACACCACGTTCCACAGTTAACATCTACTTGCATGAAAATGAAATTTATGCTACTCTACGCTACTTGAAGTAGAAGGGATGAAGAAACCTCGCTAGCTATGCACAACAAAGATGAATTTCACCATCAATGAAAGATCTTTTATTATGAAAGTTTTACACGACAATTTCTTACAAAAGTTATCAAAGGAAAACTTTCCTTCTCCTCCAACTACACTATCAATCTACTTCTAAGTTATCTTTCTATTCTATGTCTACTGTCTAACTCTAAGCTAATGTCTACCGTCTACTCTAAGCTAATAATGGTACAAATGAGGGGGACTCCCCCTTTATATAGCTGGCCAAGTCCAACGGACGGCTCAGATTACAATCGGCTGGATGGCCCAGATCGTGCCACCTCAGCCCTAAACATGATTTGCCCTAAAAACCGCCACAAAAGAGAGTGGGGTAATAAATGAGCCATAATGTCCATTATTCCTTCTAGAAGATTCCCTTTTGCAGACGTGTTCACACTGTTCTCGATCTTCTTCTTGACTTTGTTCTTCAACCTTGCTCGAACTTCCGCTCTTTTCTCCATCTTGAGTCTTGAAAATGTTTCTTCAACACTTAGCCATTTTCTTGCAACTTTCTCTTCCTTCATGTGAAACTTATAACTTTATCTTCCTCCGAAGGTTGTAATATCATCGTGCTTCATTACTTGGCCTCCACGCTCATCCTGCAAAACAAGCAAGGAGAAGGGCATTAGAACACATTATAATATAAATTCACCTTACTTACCTGATTTTCACGCTTTGAGCTCCAAGCGTTCGTCGCGTTTAATTTCTTCATGCCTTAGCCAAATTTCCAACCCATCTTGCATTCTGCCTGGGCATACTCTGCTCTGATATTTTCATCCAACTCAGAATCGAGAAGAAATTCTTTCATCAGGAATTTGATCAAAAATTATCTAGGCGATCATTTTCAAATTCATCGGCCAAGGCAATTTTGTGTCAACCACGTTTCATTTCATGCCTTAGAAAATTTTTCAAATTTCCCTTAGGAAATTCGTCAACCTGGCGCCCACCAAAAATATTCACCCTGAAGGCCTCGACAAAGTGTAGAAGACTTCAAAATCCATTCCTGATCGACAATCTTTAATACCCAGAAGAAAATTTCTCTCAGAATGCGACGAATCCATGGGTACCCAACGAACGGGTTCATTTAATTTTCGAATTTTTGGAACCTTAGAAAAAAAATAATTTTCAACAAATTTAATCCATCTCTTCAATTTCGGGCGCATTTCCTCGCTCTGACTTTGACAATTTTCATCATCCTTGTGAAATTGGAGTATTCTGACTCATTCCATCCGACTTTACCCGTGCCTCCGAAAATTTTATCTCTTCCATCAAACTTAGGCGTATCTTCTTCTAGAGGTGGAACTTAAATATTTATACTTAGAAAAATATTCATCACTTTGCATGTTCCCGTCTAGGCGTCATCAAGGGTCTAACTTTCAATTTCATACCATCTAGCCATAATAATCACAACACATCCTCCTTTCAGTGCAGGCGGCTTTAAGCCTCCATGCCTTCACTTTACCTTAGAAAAAATTTCAAATCCTCCTCTTTCAAGTTTGGGCGCATATAGAGGTCTCAGCTGTCACTTTTCACCATTTAGAAATATCTTTGATTACCCACCTTGATGCTTAGGGCGCATATACTACCTTGGACTTCCATTTCCCATCACTTAGAAATTTTACTGACTTTTTCTCCAACCTCAAGGGCGCATTTAGCTAGCCAAAGTTCCACTTTGAAATACTTAGAATATTCTTAGGCCACCTTCCCAATCTTGGGCGCATTTTAGAGGTTACACTTTTAGTTTCCAACACTTAGAAACTTTTCCTAATCATCCTCACAGGCTCAGGCGCATTCTTCATGTCTAGCTTCCAATTTGTGCCTTGGGCGCATTTAGCAAGTGCAACTTTCATTTTACATGCCTTTAGAGAGTTTACCAAGTTTCTAGCCAAAGTCTAGGCGCATTTCACCCAGGGTACTTCCATTTTCAGAGAGGGGCGCAAATAACACAAGGAACTTTTAATTTTACCAAGGCGCACTTGATAGGTGATGCTTTCAATTTCAACTCTGGGCGCATTTCACCTATCAAGGTTTCATTTTAGGTTGGGCGCACATTGCCTGGTCAACTTTCAATTTCAACATTGGGCGCAAATCACCCATCAGGTTTTCATTTTAACACCCCAGGCGCATATTGCCTATCAAGCTTCAAGGCGCATTTTATACATCCAACTTTCAATTTCATTCATGGGCGCATTTAGATGGGTCTCCGTTCAATTTAAAACACTTAGTGAAATTTTCATGCTTTTTAAAGAGGGGCGCATTCAATGTCATGAGCTTTTAATTTCATTGATTAGACGTTTTTTTTTTTATGTTTCCACCTGCTGGGGCGCATTTGAGTGCCTCATCTTCAAGGTTAGGCGCATATGACAATGCTTACTTCCAATTTCAACACTTAAACCTTCTTTATTTTTGCTCCCAAGCAAAGGCGCATATGATGGGTCAAGCTCTCAATTTTGCAAGATGGGCGCATTTTAATGGGTCAACATCTAATTTTAACACCTTTACACACTTAGGCGCATTTGACCCTTGGAGGTTCCAACTTCGAACACTTGGGAACTTTCATCAACGTCTTTGGAGACTCAGGCGCACTTAGGAAATTTCCAAGTCACATTCTCCTTCAATACCCTCAGGCGCATTTGATAGGTTAAGCATCCAATTTTAATGCCCTAGAAAATTTCACACCCTGTGACTCCAAGGGCGCATTTGGCATGCTGGGCTTCCAATTTTTTATACTTAACCATTTTTCTATCACTCCAAGCAGCTAGGGCGCAAATGAAAGGAGGAGCTTTCATTTTGAGACACCTAGAATTTTCTCAGGCCACCTCTTCAACTAAGGCGCATCTGGGGTCCTCTACTTCCAATTTTGCAGACTTAGCCAAATTTCCATTACCTCATCCTCCTCAAGGCGCATTTTGAGGGTCAAGCTTCAAGTTTTTGTGCCCTAGTGAATTTTCATCCCTGTCAACCTCCCTCAAGCTTCTTACAGCAAGTTTTTGGTGCCGGATTTGAAAATTTATCAACTTCAGTGAATTTTATGCCATTTGTCGAATTTAGAGTGACTTGATCGTGCTTGCCCTAATTTGCTATTTTTAGAAAGTTCTTCAAATTTTGTGCTTTGAATTGACTTATGACTCCAGAAAACCTGATATTGCCTTGTTCTAAACCTCGGGATGTGATTGTGCCACTGACGCCTGGTATTTGTCTGTACCTGCTAAAAGTCCCCGAATTTTGTGTGTTGAATGCCTGAAGCATGGTGGTCGTCACTGGACGTTGTTCTTGCCTGGATGTCGGGTTCTGCCCTCGATTTTAGGAAACCCTAATTGACCTGCTAAAAATAGCAACCATCTGATTCTTCATTCTCTGTAACTTGGTTTGTCTCGAAATTCGCGCCAGGGATCCCTCATCACACATTTGACTCATACCTGTTGAGAATTGGTGCTGACCTGCCATTTATAGCTGCTTGTGAGGTGACTTACTATTTATAGTAAGTGCCTGTTTCTGAGACTTCACTATCTCCGTTTGAGTTGAAATTTGGACAGCGCGCTCCTTGCTGGCGAATTTGCCCGTCTATGCTGACGCCGAGATCAACTTTCTATTTATAGCCTGCGTCTGGAACACTTACTAAAAATAGCAAGTTCTCCGATTACCTTCAAATTTTGCCAGCAGCTTCTCGGAAGGATGTCAATCATGACGGATACCTCAGTTTTGAACGTTTTGACCTCTGACTCCTTATTTTTAGCGCTGAAGCTCGAAACCCTAATTTTGTGCATGTTGCTCAGATGAGCTCCGTTTGACCTCGTTTCAGTTGCATGCTAGTCAGTTTGCAATTCTGAAGTGCCGAGCTTCTGCCCAAGTGGTACCTGCTAAAAATAGAAAGCGGCCGGAAAAAGTGACCGACCGGCTGCCGGATGATCTTGCATGTCATACTGCCCGAAAAATCTTGAAAAACCCAGAAAAATCTCCAACATGCAAGCACTGGCTAAAAATAGTAAGTTTCTGAAAAGTGATCGGTTACACTTGCATGTTACACTGTCGCGAAGCTCTTGGAAAACCCAGAAAAAAAATGCCGACATGCGCCGAAAACGTCTGCATGCAAACCCTAATATCGGCCTCCGAAGGCCGAGTGCTGAAAGTTGTCGTCCAGCCTTGCATGTCATATCACTGCGAAGGTCTCGAAAAACCCAGAAAGAATCTCTAGACATGCGTTGAAAAATTCTGCCTCTAAGCCCTGAAAATTGCCTCCGAAGGCAGAACTGCTAAAAATAGCAAGTTGTCCGTTTTAGTTCAAATTTAACCTGTGAGTAGCCTGATGTGCTCTGGACGCAGTGTGATTGTCGGAGTCTCAAAAATGCTGACAAATTGCCCGTAATTGCACACTTGCTAAAAATAGTAAGTTGCCAGAATTCGATGAAATTTCAGTGGAGACCTGCTGGAAGCATCTTGACAACAACGTTAATCCCTGATTTCAATTCAAAACATGATTTGACTTCAAACTGACGTGAGAAATGTAAACCCTAATTCTCAGACTTGGCCAAAACTTCAATTCAAGCCCAATGACGGGCGCGTCCCCTAGAAGGCAGACCATAGAAAAGAGAGACAACAACAAAACAAACTAAAAGCAAAGCCAAAATTAGGGGGGGTCCCCATTTGCAATGGGGCGATGTGTGAAAAACGTCACAACCGCATCAGTTTCCTCAAGAAGAAAAGCGAGCATGAGGAAATGGGCGGGGATGATTATCGGCGATAAGCGGGTATAGACTCTAGCGTGAAAGGCAAGGTGGCACAACTATTTGCTTATGCGAATAGGCCTATTGGAAACAACAATACACGATAAACTAAGTACAGATTTTCAGCTTGAAGGCGAGGTGGCACAACTATCGGCTCAATCTGAATAAGTTTATTATTCACACACATCATACGATAACCAAGAACAGATTCTCAGCTTGAAGGCAAGGTGGCACATCTATCAGCTCAATCTGAACAAGTTTATTGAACACATAACATGAAGGATAGCCAACTAGGATAATAAATTGCATTAGCAAGACACGCATACAATCTACGATCAACTAGCCACTATATCTAACTAAGGCAAGAATTCACCATCATAATTGCATGAAACCCTATGTGGCATAACAATTCATCATAATAGTAAATACTCATG
>VDFB02188725.1:0-14854 GCA_007258455.2 Sequoia sempervirens
AAGCCATATCATTTGTACCCTTGTCAATCATGAATCCTCCAGCTATGGTGCTATTTACTCATATCTTCGTGATGGCATCATCCCCGATACATTTAACCGATCTGAAAGAAGAAACCTTATCCGCAACGCCTCTCGCCATTCCCTCATCTCTGGTGATTTGTATAGGAGGGTCTAGATGGAACACTTCTTAGGTGCTTAGAAAAGGAGGAATCCGATCAAGCGCTAGTTGACATCCACGAGGGCATATGTGGAGGACATTCTAATAGTCTTTCCATGGCTAGAAGGTTGCTTAGGGCAGGGTACTATTGGCCTCTGATGCGGATAGATCACGGTAGCATTTGCTAAGTCTTGGCGAAAAATGTCAAAACAGCGTTACGATACATGCTCCAGGTAGGGGGCTAATTCCTTCTATATCTCACTGGCCATTTCAGCGATGGGCCTTTGATCTTGTTGGGCAGATTCATCCCAACTCATCAGGTGGGCATAAGTTCATTATCACTGCTACTGACTACTTCACAAAATGGGTAGAGGCTGTTCCACTTTCTATTGCCTCAGGCAAGACAATGTCTTTATTTATTTTAAACCATATCATCTGTCGATATGGAGTGCCATCTGAGATCATCACTGACAATGGAGGTCAGTTCAAAAATAAAGACCTTAAAGAACTACGCGAAGATTCCAAGATAAACAGCGTGGTCCTCCATTTGCTTCCCACAAGGAAATGGTCAGGCAGAGGCTTCAAACAAAACCATTCTCAAGATTTTGCACAGAACATTTCATAAGAATGGTAGAGACAGGAACCTATAGATAAATTCGGCCCTGTGGGCCTATAGAACAAGTATTCGTACTCCAACTGGGGCTACTCCTTTTGCCCTCACATACAGCGCTGAAGCAGTGTTACCTTTAGAGGTTGAGATTCCATCACTTCGGGTCTCTCTCAAAGGTCTAGTTACAGATGAAGACTATCGCGCCATGAGATTGCAAGAATTAGAACTTCTTGATGAGAAGCGTAAAGCATCATTTGACTATATGAGGGTCTATCAAAAGAGGATGTCCAAAGCCTTCAACAAAAGGTTCGCCCTAGAGAATTCCAAGTAGGAGATCTTGTCCTGCGAGAGAATCCTAAGAACCAACAGAACCGAGAGGAGCAGAATTGAACCTAATTGCTTGGGCCACACTACATCATCCTACCATGACTGACTTTTTTGTACGGGGTGCCTATCTACTATCTACTGAAGAGGGGGAGCAGCTCCCTGAGCCTATCAATGTTTTGCACCTGAAGAAGTTCTATCCTTGATGCCCGTTCTGTCTGGGGGCATCCTTTGTATATAATTATGACCCTGAAAAAAGTTCCAAAAAAATTGATATATGATACTGAAAAAATTACCAAAAAATTGATATATTGTCAAAAAAATCCAAAAAAATTCAAATATGATGCTGAAAAAATACAAAAAAAAATATAAAATGAAAATACAAAAAATGTATTGGTGAGGCACGGAAACGAGGTGCCTTGGTAACAAAAGGAAATACAAAAAAATATAAAAAATATAAAAGTCTAAAAATTCTTCAAATTAAGTGCCCAGAAACACAGGAAAGCAGTAGCTACTTAAGGGCCTTTACATCCTATTTCTTAGCGGTAAAATCCACCTCGACATAGCCTTTCTCCATCATTACAATCCCTTATTGCCTTGGTTTAGGTGGTCTTTTGTCTTTGTCTAGGGGCATCAGCGTGTTAGCTTTGGTCTCTTGGATATGCTTGTCTTTGGGACACCCTCGCCAAGCGGTGTTTTCAGCACTAACCCAAGCTGTGTTTTCAAGCACAGCCCACGACATCGTGTGTTTTTGACACTTATCCGATTCGAGTCATGTGATCTTACCTACTTGCAAGCATTCAATCCTTATCCTTGGAACTCAGTATCAGTTTACACACTTAAAAATTTTTAATTGCAACACTTAATGCTCGAGATATTCCATGATCTTTTCTTTGTGTGTTGACTGATATTGATTTTCATTGAGTGTCCTTGTCTAATAAGTCTCTCCGTGATGCATAGCTAGAGGACTTAGGGCATGGGGCATGTTTTTATTTGCTTTCTACTTATGGGTGTTGTCTTGAACCTCTTCAGTATCTCTTGTTGTCTACTTGACACACTTAAGAGAGTTATGGCATCATCCTTGAATGTTTTTGCACAACCATTCTCATGGTAATCTTGGCGTTTATGTCTTGATGCGAGCATGGTTTTGCTACATTAAATTGGGTAAGCTAACATTGTAGTCATCGTGACCTTCATGTCTTTGATGCTCATGTTAGAATCTTTCCACATTCCAAGCTGATATAAATCACATTCATATCTTCATAGTTGCGTTTGTGACTAGTGATGATTGTGTGATTGTCCGATGTCCGATAATAATGGCCCAATGATGAAAATAAGTTCTCTTACATTCTCTAATAAATGATGAACACACAAAAACCTATGTTACCCTATTGCAAGTACACCTTTTCATTTTCATGTAGCTTGCATTATTTAGACTTCATGTTAATTTGCACTTTTTAGGTTTGTATTATGTGGGTTTGAGAGGGTTTCCTTCATCTTTCTTGTGGATTTTTCATCAATTTGTGATCGCGTTCTTCATTTCCTTATCTTCTTTCGTGATCTCAATCGAAACTCCTTGTCTTAAACAGTTGGTTGATTTTGATGCATCCTCTTTATTGAAGAAGATTCTCTTCCTTCTCTCCATTTCTTTCCATTTCTTCCAAACTTCTATCTTCCATTCAATTTCACCCCACTTCTTTTCTTCTAATTCAACCTTAGGGCATAATTTTTCTTGCTGATCTACCTGGGTTCTGTGATTCTTATATTTTTTTCATCTTACATCAAGAACCTTATCTTTATTTTGATTTGATCAAATTTTTCGTTTATTATTTCTCCTCTATCTCGGTACCGATTTACGATCCGAGGCGATTACCTATCAAACTTCAATCCTTGATTAAACTTTATCAATTTATCAATTGCTTCTCTTAGGGCAACCTTGCTTGAGATTCTTATCTCTCACTTTGGATGTGATCCCGAATCGACCTCATGTTCAAAGGCCTTTTGTTTATGTTTGTCTAGATGTGATCCCGAGTTGACCTCACATCTGAGTTGTTTTGTGATCCCAAATCGATCTCACATTGCAACTTCATTCTTTGACTGCATGTGATCCCGAGTCGACCTCACATTAGTCAAAGAGGGGCAAATGTATGCAACCTAAAATGGTCACCTAGACTTTGGGCCCCATTTATTTAATTTGTCAACATCAACTTTTTGAATCAATGATTGTCACATTTTCAAATCAAATTTCTTAGTCAATTCATAGCTATTTCAAATGTTTCAATTTTCCCTAAGGTTTGAATACTTCATTAATTTTATTTAATCAAAAGAAATAAATCCATTTTAATAAATAAAATAATGTTATTTAATTGAAGTTAATATTACTTAAATAAAATGATGCTATTTAATTAAATCTATTTTTAATTAAATAATTTTATTTTATTTTATTAATATTCATTTCCTAAATTACATAGTCTTGTTTTATTTTATTAAAAGAGATATTATAGATCTTAAATTAAATAAAATAAATGAAATATCCTCTCAAGAATAGCTCCGTGAAAAGAAGAAGGAAACAAATGGGTTAAAGGAAATAAACTAAAAATTCCAATCAAGATTTGTTTCTATTTTCTATTTATCCCACATTGCTTGAATTTTGCAGCCTTCAATTCTACTTTACTATAAAATAGACCCTCTCATTCTCATTTCAAAAAAAGAAAAGAGATCAATTTTACATCAGACTTATGCTGCAAATTTGAATTTTATCATTTGAGATTACATTAGTTTGATTATATAAGCATCTTATTTTTAGAACATATAGTTTAATATTACATTTTAGCTTAATCTTCATAGTAAATTAATTTGCAAAATAATTCATTTATGGCATTGCATGTAGATTAAGTTTCATTTCAATAAATTAGATTGGTTTATTACATTTTACAGTCATTTAGATTAGTTTTCATTGTTGCATTGCAAGAACAGGATTCATGGAGATTGGCATTCTTGCTTCTCCTCTTTGAATCTCTCGTTCCGAGATTGTATTTGCAGGGGTAACAGGGTTAATCTGAGGGCCACAACATCAATCTCTGCTCTTCTCGGATAGAGAGCTGTGAATTGATTTGCAAAGACTCATTATTGAGTATCCTTGCATGTAAGTTCTGAAGTATAACTATATTTTGATTACTCTGAGGAATGTCTCATTTTAGTTTAGGTGTGATTTGTTGGCAGTCACAGGGAAACATTACGTATGTTAAGTTGGAAGGGAATTGGTTCTTTAAATGGAGTCTATAAAATTATGAAATGTGGTTCTATTGCTGCAAGTTCCGGTCTTGATGCGAAACTCCACTTTTGTCATCAGATTTGGCTTTACAATCATGCTTGAACTTTGACCAAATTACTATTCTAAAGAAAGGTCAAAAGGGAAGGGGAGAGAGTTTGTGCTTATTAAGGAAGGATTATTTTGGATCTGCAAGAAGGGGACTGAGGTCCAGTTCTGGTCTGATTCTTGGGATGGTTTCCCTCCCATCATCTCTCAGTTTCCTAACTTGTCAAATCTCTACCAGAGATTTCTTGAGGCTGGTTGGTCGTGGGTAAGTGATTTTAAGTCCTTTTCCTCCTGTGGTCAGATGGAGGTGGTTGGATGGAAGTCTCCTAATGAGTGGTGAATTGTTGGTTTGCGGGATGATTATGATGAGCTACAAAGTATCCTCTCCAGTAGAAGATGTAGCTCTCTCCGAGATGATGATGTGCTTGCCTGGTCCCCCAATTCTAAGGGGATCTATACTGTTGCCTCTGGATATCGGGTGTTATTGTCTCATAAGTTGGCTAGGGAAGAAATTTGTAAGGGAATATAGGGCATCTTAGATAAACCTCCAAGAACAGTAGTGCCTTCGATAACTTTAATTCCAATTACATTACCTCAAAGACACATACAACTATGTCCTAAAGCGGAAACAGACACAGTTCATTTCCCACATTAATCCTTTTGAGAGAAGCACATGTAAATTCAATAGCATGCATTAATAGATTCTACTACAACAACCAACAGACATGAAAGATGAGACAAAAACCAGAACAAACAAATTTACATGGGGAAAATCCTTTCGGATAAAAAATCCCACACTCCAAAGATCGAGCCATTATATTATTCAGCAACAAACGGTTACAATACAATTTTAGGCTCATAGCCTTTATAGAGATTACATCTTGTTCATTCTAGATACAACCTAGTAGCAAACTCTCCCCTTTACATTTCCTGATCAATCCATCAGACCATACAACCTTCACACTGTTGCAATATCCTCACACAATATACAGTGCAGATCAACATGAGAGAGATCAACCATGATCCATGATTAGGAGAGATTTCAGTAGTATAACCCTACCTCTCTCTTCCTTTGTTTTTGCCTCATGGCCTAGGCCTTCCAGCCAGCCACTCAGCCTTAACTCTATTGCTCTCCTATTCTGAACAACTATTCAACGAACCGAACATCATATGCAATTCCAGAGTATATCCATGTCATCTCTTTCTGTTGAACTTCCTCACAGAATGGCCACAATAGACTAAATTCCAACGGTTCCCATTCAGCTTCTCTAATTGGTCAAAGTAATACCACGTAGGATAGTCTTCCAATCAGTCAACAACATTCACCCTGTGTCGCATGTCGGTGAGACAATAATTGTGTCTCCCCAATGCCACAAAGCCCAACCGTCGATATCGCCAAGAGTCCTCACCATCATCAAGACGTTACACCGAGTTCACAAGCTGTCGCTTAGACTTCCCCTTGTCGCCAAGACATCACACTGATATCCATCACATGTATCGCTATTCGACAAGACCATCATTATTTAATGAGACATCATACTGATGTTCAAAGGTCACATAGATATCAACTTTCCCTTTGGTGAGACTATCGCTTTTTGCCAAGAGGTCATACTGATGCTTTCAAGTTACACCGCAATGTTCCACTATCAACAAGACTTCGTTCGTCGCTAAGACTTCATACCGAAGCCTCCATGTTACCTCGAGACCACCTTTTGCTAGGAGTCATACTAAAAATAGCCAAAGCATCAGCGAGACAAACATCTATCGCCCAGATTTCTTACCGAACCCTTATGTTATCTTGATGACTCCAAGTGTATAACTATTGGCGAGACATACCACATCGCTAAGACTTCATAGTGAAGAAAACCTTTCGGCCAAGAGTCTCCCTGATAACATCAGTCACCATGAGTCTCCCTGACAACTATTAGACACCAACTGTTAGCAAGACATCTCCCATTGCCAGTACACATTCCGATAGGAGCAAGTCATACTGATTACTACATTGGCCAGACAAACCAAGGGTCACGCCGATATTGGCCAGACTTTCTACCATCACCGAGACATCATTTTGACTATCCAAGGTCACACCGAAGATTCAATTTATGCCGATCTCTAAGACATTCTAAAGGTCATATCGATAGTTCAGGATCAACTAGTAGATCGACCAGACATCCCAACAGTCTCAACGAAATTGATCACAAGAGGTTTCAACCTGTGGGATTGAGGCACACAATTCCAACAATCTCCCACTTGACGAAGATCACACAAGCACCTCCAAAGCACTCAAAAACTAAGATCACACTAGCTCCACCAGTTTAGACCCCGCAATACTCAAGACACCCAATCAAAAAGATTCCACAGATAATAGTCCACCTAACAATTTGCAATAAAGACTAGGCATCCAATTGCAACTCACTATCCAACAAAACAACCAAAATGCAACCAATCACAGCCTTCTAGGAAACCACATAGACCTCAAACATGCTCTCATGCTCCATCAAGAATTCTGCACCAACATCCAAGATGTTCACCATATAGGCAACAAACCCTGTCATCTTCCAACATGCCACCTATGGAAGAAATATACAAGCCACGACCTGAATAAGCACCAGTCCAACGAACACAAGCAAAAGATCCCAGTGATATCATCAACAAGATACTGCTACCACTTCACTATGCTCAAACGCTATATAGAAGTAATATCAAATTCAAAGCCTCAAACATAACACAATAGTGAAGTCATTCTCCAAAAAAAAAGATAGAAGACACCAGCTAGAATGACAATCAGACTGACTGCTTCCATCCAACTAATAAACCCACGTGACTAAAAATAGTACCCATAGCTCGTGCTATTCCATCCAATCTCACGTACCTTAACGGTATCAACATTATTAAACTCATGCCGTTCCAAAACCAACCTATTAACAGCAAATGCAAGCTCCAAGTGCCAATCAGTCGAAGAAGACAAATCACATACAGGAACTCCCATTGCCCGAGTAATTCCAAATCTGAAAGATCAAAGACATAGCAAGTCTACCAATAACAACACATAGAAAGTGTAACCATGTAGTACCAAGGAAATATCCACAATGATACGCACAACCTACAACAAACTGTTACAAGAAACATTTCTCTCACCACAAGTCTTCATAGTTCTCCCAAGTTCTCCACACACAATCAAAGGAAAAAGGATTAAAAACCTCCATGTCATCACCCATGAACATGAGTGAAAACACATGACCATAGGAAAGTGATCACTATATCTCCAACCAAACCTCAAACCAATGAAATGTGAAGCCAAACATCTAGGAGGTAAACCAAGACCAAAGAGAGAAAATTTGCACATCATATTCCTGTAGAACATCCTCCTACAGACACTTCTAAGTGCCAGCTATGTCAAGAATGATCTCCTTCTCATCCCAAAAGAAAAGCCTTAACAACATCCAACCATTCAATCACCAAGATCAAACCAACTTTAATAAACATGTAATCAACATAGATGTAAGCCTCTCAAAGAAGACCAAACTACTTCATTCCCCATTTCAGGAAATCAGCCCATACATCATCTCCTACCAATTCTCATCAGTAAAACACATAACACAAAATCTCAAGGAGATAAACAAGTTGTACATCTTCCACCATGAATCCTCCAAAACTATTAAACAACATTTCAAGATCCATATCATGAAAGTGAACATAAAACACATCTAAAAAAATATAATGGGCCAAATACCTCTCAGATAAACTACTGAGTAGACCAAGAGTGGGAATGCGAATACTCCTTCAAGATATACAATTTATCAAGACTAATCCAAGAGCAATCTCCTCATATGTCTCTTATTGAACTCACATTCAACCAAGGTGTAGGCTTCTTGGACTTTCTGCTAAAAACTTCATCAAGAGTAACAATCAACAACACTTCTCTCATAAGAGAAAAATAGCCTCACCTTATTCTTCATGTATCCATGAGTACTAGCAACCAATCATCTCATGCTAAATTTCAACTGCATTACTGCACTATCATGAAGTATCAAGCAAATAATCAAATCACCCAATACACAAAGAATTACCAGACCACTGTCAAAGCTCCAATCATCTGAATCAGGAACTTATCATGACACCATGATCTACATATTCCCTTAGGAGATACCATGCTTCCGCGACTTCACCATGGTTCTAAGTACAATGACAATGCCAAACTCTAGTGTACAAACACGCAGTATACTCATGACATAAAGCAAATAGACTCAAAGCCAACATCACCTGTCAAGCACACCAACACCTCAGCCAGTGACCGCCCTCCATGGATCCAAGATGTTGCACATCTTCACAAATAATGTCCATGCAAATGCTTAAAGAACCCTTCGGCAAAGAATGTGATTCAAAAAGCTCCCCCTTGGAAACATCTGCAACACTAAAGAAGACTATTCACCACCATGAGATGAATCCTCAGTTACTGCTAAAGCTCCCACTGAAACATGACATCCAAGCTCTCCAAGCATCATTACTACCTACTTTAGGTTCCTATAACTAAATATTCAAGTACTCAACAATATCCATCCTCTCATCTCAAAGCAATCACACCAATGCACAAGTGACGCTGCATAAGGCCAACTAAACAAGTTTGCACCAAAGAATGAATCAACCTCAGGATAAAGATAGTCCACACATCCGTTATCCTTCACTATAGCCAATGGGTAGCTAATCCACGAACCGCATAACTTGTAGATCACAAACATCAAACATGCAAACCCATCATCACATTGGAAACTGCAACACTGAGATTTCAAAGAGAATAACCATGTAGACAACATGACTCAAACACCAGATCACGCCAAACCTAATTTTCCAAACATGTCCACAACGAGCCCCATAATCAAGGAACCCACAAGCACCACAACAAGAATGCTGAGTGACAAATCACATACCAACACTCCCATGCAGAGAAGAAATCACACCTCCTCCAACCATGCACAAAGCATGCATGCAGAACTACAAATATCTCCTCTAGCAACACCCCAAAAGCCGAGGTCTAGAAAATAGCTTAACAACAACTCCACATAACCACAAGTTTTGCTTAATCGTGTAAAACATGTACATGCATCCGAGAAAGAGATAGGCTATTTCAAAAGCTTGCAAATCAACTAATGATTAACTCCATAGCCTTTATGTATTCAAGTTAATAGGGAAATGCTGCCTTCCAACACCGTGAAAATACCCAGCATAAGCACTCCCTTCCATGGCTGAGAAACAACCTAGGCTTCCATATCAAGGAGCCTCCTCACACTGCACACTCAATATGAAAGCTTTACCGCTACACGCCCATGGAGCAAGAAAAATCCACCATACAACTGCTAGTTATACCGTTACCAACAAGGAGACACATATCACAATAAAACAACATGATCAACTCCCTTTTCCATCTCCACCATCCTTCAAGCTGCATGTTGTCTCCGAATATCACAAGACTTCCACTAACCAAAGGATCAATAAACCAGACGATTCCTCCAGATTTCCTCTAGCCTAACAACCGAGAAATCTTCACAGGAGAAATACCCAGAACCAGAAACCAAAAGAAGGCTCTGATACCACTTGTGAGGGAATATAGGGCATCTCAAATAAACCTCCAAGAATAGTAGTTCCTTCTATAACCTTAATTCCAATTAGATTGCCTCAAAGACACGTACAACTATGTCCTAAAGTGAAAACAGACACAGTTCATTTCCCACATTAATCCTTCTAAGAGAAGCACATGTAAATTCAATAGCATGCATTAACAGATTCTACTACAAGAACCAACAGACATGAAAGATGAGACATAAACCAAAACAAACAGATTTACGTGGGGAAAATCCTTTCGGATAAAAAACCCCACACTCCAAAGATCGATCCATTGTATTATTTAGCAACAAAATGGTTACATACAATACAATTTCAGGCTCTTAGCCTTTTCACAGATTACATCTTGTTCATTTTGGATACAACCTAGTAGAAAACTCTCCCCTTTACATTTCTTGATCAATCCACCAGACCATACAATCTTTGCACTGTTGCAATATCCTCACACAATATATAGTGTAGATCAACATGAGAGAGATCAACTATGATCCATGATCAGGAGAGATTTTAGTAGCATAACCCTGCCACTCATTTTCTTTGTTTCGGCCTCATGGCCTCGGCCTTTCAGCCAGCCTCTCGACCTTAATCTCCCTATCGGGCCTTCCCTATTCAACAATCGCTCATCGAATCAACATCATCTACAATTCCAGTATAATTCATGCCTACTTTGTCTGTTGAACTTCCTCAAGTAGAATGGCCACACTGCATTTCTATTTCCAACGGTTCTATTCAGCTTTTTGATTGGTCGGTCACAACATAGGACAGCTTTTCCAATCGGGTCAACAACATTCACCCTGGTGGTCGATGCTCTGTGAGATTACTAACCGGTGGTCTCCCCGATACAAAGCCCAATCGCCGATATCGCCAAGAGTCGTCCCCATCGACAAGACATTACACCAAGTTCACAAGCTATCGCTCAGACTTCCCATTGTCACCAAGACATCATACCGATATCCATCACATGTATTGCTATTTGGCAAGACCATCATTATTCGATGAGACATCATACCGATGTTCAAAGGTCACATAGATATCAACTTTCCCTTTGGTGAGACTATCGCTCTTTCGCTGGTTATAGTCATACCGTGTTTCCAAGTTACACCAAAATGTTCCACTATCGAAGACATCGCTAAGACTTCATAGCTAAGCAAACCTTGGCTAAGAGCGTCTCCTCGACATAACATCAGTCGCCATGAGTTTCCCTGACAACTATTAGAAACCAACTGTCAGCCAGACATCTCCCATCGCCAGGACACATTCAGATAGGAGCAAGTCATACTGATTATTGCATTGGCCAGACAGACCAAGGGTTAGGCCTATATCAGCCAGACTTTCTACCGTCACTGAGACATCATTTCGACTGTCCAAGGTTACATCGAAGATTCAGGTTATGTCGATCACCAAGACATTCTAGAGGTCACAATGATAGTTCAGGATGAACTAGTAGATCGGCTAGACATCCCAACAGTCTCAGCGAAATTGCTCACAAGAGGTTTCAGCCTATGGGATTGAGGCACACAATTCTAAAAAAATTTAGTTGTGTAAGAAGGTTTGGAACAAGTTTTCTTGGCCAATATGTAATTTCTTTATTTGGATGTTGGCTTTCAATAAGTGTTTGACCTGGGATAAAATTCGGAAGAGAGGATTCCATGGTCCTTTAGTCTGTGTTATGTATGGGGCTAATGAGGAGGACTCTACTGAGTTGTTTTTTCATTTACCTTTTTCCCTCCAACTTTGGCAATTTTGGTGTGGTGTTTGGAAAATTCCCTGTGTTCATGCTTCCTCCTTGATTGAATTTTGGTAGGGGATGGGTAGACCCCCTTCTATGGCCTCCTTCTTGTAGGAGGTGTGGTTGGTGGGGCCTATCTTCATGTGATGGCAGATTTGGTTGGAACAAAATCGAAGGATATTTTGTAGAGAAAAGAGGTTGGTGCAACAAATCTAGCAGAGAATATTGGGTATAGTTTAGGAAATGGTGGAAGCTAAGTGTAAAGTAGAATTCCCTTTGGAGAAAAGAGATACGGAGGTGGTGGAGAGATTGGGGATTCAGGGGGCATCCTTGGCTTTGGCGAGTGTTAAGAGAGGACGGCAAGAGAAGCAAAAAGTTCATAGGGTAGACAATTAGCAGCTTCCCCTGACAGGTGTATTGAAGATTAATACTAATGGATCTTCAAGGGGCAATTCGGGACCGATTAGTATTAGGGGGATTGGTAGGGATTCTTCGAGCTTGGTGATCTTCCTCTTTTCAATATATGAAGGGGCACAAACCATCAATCCGGTGAAAGGGTTGGCTATTATTTGCGCCCTTGAGAGAGCTCATGCCTTGGGGTGGAGAAGGATTATTTGTGAATCTGATTCCCAGGTCTTGATCAAATTTCTAATTGAGCGGAAAGTGGCAGATGTCAACTAGCAGTTGGCTAGGGTTGTGCAATAGATTCTGTGGGTTAGTTCGGTTATGGAAGTAGTGACTTTTTTCCATATTCCAAGGGAGTGGAATAGGGTAGCTGATTGCTTGGTGAAATGGGCTTCAGAGCATGTTGAGGGATGGAGAATTGAGGAGTGGGAGTTGGTTCCTCAAGAGCTCTATCTTGATTTAATGAAAATTCTTGCTAAGGATAGGGATGGGAATGGTGACAAATGATGGTGATGGTTTTTCTATCTTAGTTTTGTTCTATTGCTATTGGTATTCCTGGGGACCTCAGTCCCTTGCCTACTTTGTAATGCTATTTTTTAATCTTGAATAAGGTTTTTACCCCCTTTTTATAAAAAGGGAAGGGGAGAGAGTAAGTTCCTAGACCTGAAACTACTAATGAATAGTGATAATGAAAAACACTATAGTGGACAACCTTCTTGAAACTAAATTCCACTTAACCAAATCAATTAATAGTCTCATGAAATTAGTGCAATCTTCTAAGGTCTACAAATTTTCAATCATTCATTCACCATGAAACATGAATAAAAGATGAACTTTAGTGCAACAATCAAAGTATGTTCAGACTAGCTTTACACTACTATTTATCATCAATAAATAACAAAAAACCTAAACAAGGAAGGGCATCAACACAACAAAATTCTTCAACATCAATGGACAACATTAACTAGTCTACTAAAAGCATACTCAACACATAGAAAAAAAAGTAAATCTACTCAAATTTGCTAACTATGAGGAGAAGAATCATGAAACATGAATGAAACTCAAGAATCCACCAAAACCAATGAATTTCTATTAGAATTTCAGTAGCATGTCTTTAGAACAAATCAACTCTCTCTTGAAAATGAGAGGAAACCCCCTATTTATAGTTTTCAAAAAGAAAAATGAACGACCAAGATTTAATCTCATTGTGTGGCCAAGATTCACTACAAATTAGGGTTTCACCTACCTCTTAATATTTTACAATTTAAAATTACATTCTTTTTTTCTATCCTATTTTTTCCTCTAGTGCCTGGTGCTATAGCATTTTTGTCTTCTAGCTGATTGCCTTTGCTGCAGCTACATTGTGAGGAACTCATCATCAATAACTGACTTTCCTTCATTATTTTTCACTGTGGCATATCCTACAAACTTTCCAATCAAAGCATAAAGTTTGCTCCACTCCATTATATTGGATTGGAGCACTTGGAAGCTCAACTTTCTAGATCTATTAGTAATTAGGTCCTAATCCTTGTTACATTTTGGCATGTTCTTGATTACCTGCTTTGATTGAGCAAAGGATCGAGCAACAAAATCCATAAAATTGAGCATTAGCATATTAGTGGCTTTGTTCTCCATCTTCTTATGAAAATATGGCCTTATCCTTTCAATATCTAGCTCGATGATAGGCATGTCATAGTCTATCATGAGCTTTAGATATTCTTCGCAGGTTGCCCGATGTTCTTTGACCCAATCTAGGTCTAGCTCCACTTCATGGAGCACCCACTCCAAAACTTCTCTCCTATGATCAAGGCCTAGTTTCCACGTTTCAACAAGCCAGTGATCATCACTCACTAGGGACAATTCCTTTTCCCAGGATCTCTTAGGAATTTTGAGGATAGCCTCAAGTTTAGGATACATAATTCTATATAGCTTTGGGAAGTCAGTACAAAATTTCTTCATGCCTTCAAGTTGATTTTGTACCTCCTTGAACTTATTTTCTATTCAGGAAGCATGGCCAATACCCATATCTCCATTGTAAAATACTCACCAGAACCAGTCTTCGGTGGCCTTAGTCAAATTCTTTCTTCTCTCCAATTTGTTGATGTGATCCTTGGAAATTAGTAGAGGAGTGGTCAACGATGTTGTGGGCAGCTCTTCAGTGGAAGACCATTTTTGTAAATAGGTCATAAGGTCTACCACATGTGCCTTTAACTCCTCCTTAGAGGATTGATCCTTATTCATCTGATGCACAATAGTGGCAATAGATCCCTAGAGATGATCAATTCTCTACTCCCTGGTGGTTGTTCTAGGTCCATGGTGAATATATTGTAGTTGATTCCCTCTCCTTTATCCATCATTAGAGTAGCTATTTGTATGGTCCTTGATCCTAATGCATCCATCACAATATGGGATACAACCCTTGGCTTCTTCTCCTTCTTTGATCCTATCTGAGCTCATGCTAGGATGGCCTCTAGCCTTTCCTTGGGGTCCATGAGGACAAGAGCCTTCTTTTGCAATTTTTTCTCCAGTCATTCGGGAATTTGAGATCCCTCCTTTGGTGATTCATGATCACCTTCTTCCTTCTAAGTATGTTGGATCTCCATTTCTTGGTGCCCTGGAGCTTCCTACTCTATTTTCTCTTCTTCCTCTTCATCTAAGTCGTAGATGAGTATAGCATTTTTCTCTTGTGAC
>VDFB02188726.1:0-39310 GCA_007258455.2 Sequoia sempervirens
CAAACTTGGTATTATCAAGCTTTCAACAGAAATTGTTTGATCAACACATGGTGAATCCAAATGAAAAACCTCTTGTGAAATTTCTATGTGTTTGAGAAGAGCTTCATTTAAATTTGGAAAGAATGTGAAATCCATATAGCTGGGTTAAATTCAGGGTTTTCAATGATAATTCATTTTGTTTTAAGAATGAGCATTTGCCCAATCTGGGTATGAAGAAATTCTGTGTATTTTTTTTTGAGTTGAAAGTTTGGATATATATTTATATATATGTATATATATATATATATACATACCCAAATCGTATATATACATATATACATATATATAAATGTATATATATGTTGAATCCTTGTTTTTTTTTTTTAAAATTCTGGGAAAATTAAATCTGAAATTTCGTATTCTGGTTTTTACCAGAAATATATTTCTTTTTACCAGTCGAAGTTATGCTGAATTCGCAAAACAGAATCACCGTTTTTATTTAGGCGAAGGAATGGGGAAGGGGTTTCCACCCCATGGCAGCCCCATTGGTGGCGTCGGCGACCTGTGGAGGTAGCACCGACGCTGCCCACACAGGTCGCCGCCCCCATCAATGGGGGCTGCGTACTCTGTTAAGGCAGGGCGCGGCCCTAACCATAACCCTTTTTTTTTTACTCCGCTTTGGGGTTTTTTTAAATGCATTTTTTTTATTATATGTATATTAAATATAAAATATATGATATACTTTATATTATATATTTTATATTTAATATATATATTAATATAAAATTCGTATTTATTATTTTATTTTTAATAATTAAAATATAATTAATATATATATATAATTAATATATATATTATATATGTTAATTTGATATTACATATATATAATATATATATTATAATATATTTATATTATATTTTAATGAGTGCTTAAGTAATTATCATTTATATTTAATATTAATTATATATATTTTTTAAAATATATATATGTAATTATATATATATATATATATCGAGTATATATTTATATATATATGTTTATTTGATTTCGTAGATGTTTAATAAATATATATGTATATTTAAATGTGAATTATGTTCTTAAAAGAGAGGAAGTATTTAAATTATAATGAGATATTTGTTAAGGGATAGATGAAAATTGGTTTATGGGAAATAATTGGTTATCAAAAGAAAATTTGATTTAAAGATATTGTGTGTATTGCATCAACAAGAATCAAACGAACATTCAAACCCTTATGTGATTGTGCAAGAACATAGTTTATTTAAATTGTTTAAATGCACTAATGCGATGAATGATTGGATTTATGAAATCCGAAGGGAGATTACCTTATATTGTTTGCAAGCTTTCTTTCGTCGTGGGGTGCTTATTCTTGTTGGGTTTTGAGTCAGATCTCGTAAGTCTTCTAGATTGAATCATCTTTTATGTGTTTTGGGGTTGTCAGAATGTCAATCAATCTCGTTTGCCATGGGTAGTGCGTACTTGTGTCCAGTGTTATATATGATTATCTTGGGCGGGTTTTGTTTTCTTCATGTCGTGTTTGGGGATTCATTATCCCTAGGTCGTACTTGAGTACCCTTTGGTGGTGGCATAGTTCCACATGTTGTCTTAGAGAAGTGGCTTGCATTGAGGGCCGACACACAAAGTGGTGCCAGGAGATCTCAATGTAAGTTGGTTAATTCAGTGAAAACTTAAACCAATTAATTAGCATAGGTGGTACCAACATTTAAAAAGATTAATTTTTCCTCGCTCATGGACGCAAGTGCTTATATAGACTTGGGATGAGATGAGAAGGCCTGGAATGGAAAGATCGTTATCTTGTCCCTCCGAAAGATAACTGATTCCGCATTGGTTTGCATGTGGGGCCGGGAGCCGTTAGAGGTTACTAGGATATCCCGAGATGGGGGCCGGGACCTAGGAAGACTTGCCAGGATATCCCATGTGACATTGTGATGACACTTCTCCTAAGTCAACTTTATGTTTGCATTCGTGATGTGATTATTTACTTCAAATCTGGAAGCACTGTAACCTTTGTGTCATGTGATGTCATGTACGTATCCTTTTTCATTTGAGTCATGTTGCCTATGTTTAGAGGTTGTTGGTCTTGACCTGAAATCCTTGTTAATATCTCCTAGCACGGGGGGTGAGCCTTTGGGTATCACTTGGTTGGGTGGAACGTGCACCTTACTCCGTTGTTTTTTGTGTTTGCTTATGTGGATGAGACTTTCGTGTTGGAGAGCTCGTGGGATCCAGTTGCTACCTTGGTTTCATTTATGTTAGTTGATCTTGTATTTTATTTACCCCTCATTGTTATCGAGGTGGAAATTGTAATAAGCAATCATGTTATTGATTTACCTCATTCTGGGAATGAGTGATGTAATTGTAATTGTACAACTTTTGTTATTGGTATCCATGAGGGATCTCATTGTCTTAATGAAAATCTCTTGAATGGAATGTATGTGCTTTAATTATTTAAGTAAATGTTGTATGTTTCATTTCATGCATGTTGTTTTAATTTGTGAGTTAAATAATCTTTGTCTCATAACCTTAGGGGATTGTTGGCTTTGTGTTGTAACCTTACATGTATTTGTAATCAAAATAAATAAATATTTGCATTTGTTTAGTAGTTTGCAACTTCCCCTAGGGTTGCGTGGCGGGGCATTACACATGGTATCAGAGCCTAGGTTTAAACACTGGGTACTCTGGGATTATGATGAGCCCATTAAGCTTTTAGTTGTGTGGGTTTTATTTGTGTGTTGTGCTTAATGCCTTTTTGTGTCTGTATAGGATAATGCCTCTCAAGCATGGAAGAGGTGGGGGTCATAGATGTGGCCATTTAGGCGGTCGCATTGGGGAACAACAAGACCCACCTCCACATGTTCCACTTGTTTCTGACCATGAGGAGAAATAGGCTTCTCAAAATATTTTGGGAGATGGCAATCAGAATCCGGATCCACCCAGGATCGAGGACACTCAGTTGCGTCAGTTGTTAGTGGAGACCCTTGCCTGCCTTGGTTCTAGGCAGAAGGTAGAGCTAGTGGTGGTTGGAGAGAGAGAGGTCCCAGTTCACTTTGATTTAGAGGTAGTAGCCGATATGAGGGACTTGCTTAGAGCATGACCACCCACTTTCGATGGATCAGGCAGTGGTTTGGAGGCAGAGACATGGCTCATTGACTTGACTAGGTGTTTTGCTATGCACCCATATGGGAGAAACACTCAAGCTAGGTGCGCTATCATGCACTTGAGGGGATTTTCCTCCACTTGGTGGAGATTAGAGGAGCAGAAGCTCCATCTGGATATTGGTACAGTTTCTTGGGAGTTGTTTCTAGAGCAGTTTCGGGCTAGATTCCTTTCTGAGCATTGGAGGCAGCGTCGAGGGGATGAGTTCCACACCCTTCAACAGATGACTATGTCAGTAGAGATGTATGAGCGTCGTTTCTATGAGCTCAAATAGTATGCGGGCATAGGTGATGACAAGGGCATGTTGGTACAGCATTTTCTCAGGGGCTTAAATGCCCGTATCAGTGGTGGAGTGCGGGTTTTCGAACCCAGGACCATGGAGGTGGCAATCGACAAGGCCAGGCTCATTGAGGAGAACCTGGCGATGGCCTTAGGTGGTCATGTAGGAGTGCAGGTGGGCAGTGGTTCAGCAGCTGGGACTAGTGCTCGAGGAGGTCAGCCTCAGGGAGGTGCACCTTCTAGAGCTTAGCAGGGTCCGTCTCAGAGTGGTCAGCAGCAGCAGCAGGGTTCCCAGGGGAAACGGAAGGGGTTCCAGCAGAGGCAGGGGGACAGGAGTTGGAGGCGCATGAGACGCTTCAACTCTGAGCAGCCAGCGCAGAGTTCTCATTCATCTTTCAGGGGTAGTGCGCAGCAGTCTAGCGCACCACCTGCAGGCAGGGGCTTCGGTAGAGGCACTGGATGTTTTGCGTGTGGCCAACAGGGTCACATAGCGAGGATGTGTCCCAATAAGGGCGCATCGGGTTATTCTCAGGGACTAGTAGCATCATAGCTGACTGTAGGTGATGCAAGCCATGGGCATCGAGTATTCGAAGTAGTTGACAACTGCCAGGTAGAGCACTAGGGTACAGTCATTGAGGCTTACGGTATGTTGGGGGGTAACCCAGTTTCTATTCTATTTGATTCTGGAGCATCTGATTCCTTTGTCTCTTCATCAGTCGTGACGCGATGTAGACTAGATGTGGTAAAGCAGGTCGATAGGTGGTAGGTAGAGCTAGCTTCGGGTGCAAAAGTTGCATCCCTTTCCCTTGTGCTTGAGTGTAGGTTAGAGGTTGGAGCTCTCCAGACTACCTTGGACCTTCGTGTTATTCCATTGGGTTCTTATGACGTTGTCATAGGAATGGATTGGCTAGAGGCTCATAGTGCAGTCATTGATTGTCGACATAAGTCGATTAGATGCATTGAGGCATCTGGTAGAGAGGTAGAGGTAGTGGGGGTTCAGAGGCCGATCTCTTTGAGGATCATCTCAGCTATGCAGCTGAGAAGGTGTGTGCGGCAGGGTTGCCAATTGTTCGTTGTTACAGTGGATGATTTGGATCTAGGAGGTGGAGAAGAGAAGGTCTCTCTTGATAGTCACCCCATTCTTCAGGAGTTTTCTGATGTCCTTCCAGATGAGATTCCAGGGATGCCTCCTCAGAGGGACATTGACTTCAAGATAGACTTGGTACCTGGATCAGAGCCCATTTCATGAGCTCCCTATCGTATGACTACTCAGGAGCTGAAAGAGCTTAGGTTGCAGCTTGAGGAATTGCTAGAGAAGGGTTTTATTCGCCCTAGTGTTTCTCCATGGGGAGCACCTGTCATCTTCATGAAGAAGAAGGATGGTTCACTTCGGTTATGCATTGATTACCGACAGTTGAACAAAGTGACCATCAGAAATCGGTATCCTCTTCCTAGGATTGATGATCTATTCGATCAGATCAAGGGTGCTACCATCTTTTCAAAGATTGATCTCAAGTTAGGATATCATCAACTTTGAATCTTCGAGTCAGATATTCATAAGACTGCGTTTCGAACGCGGTATGGTCACTATGAGTTCACAGTTGTACCATTTGGTTTGACGAATGCACCCTCAGTGTTCATGAGTCTTATGAATGGGGTATTTCGTACATACCTAGATAGGTTTTTCCTTGTGTTCCTAGATGATATTTTGGTATACTCTAGGACAATGGAGGAACATGAGGAGCATTTACGACAGGTATTACAGTGCTTGCGAGATAATCAGCTATATGCTAACTTGTCAAAGTGTGAATTCTTCAGGACTGAGGTCCAATACCTTGGTCATGTGATCTCAGGGGAGGGTATTTCAGTGGATCCTACAAAGATCCAAGCGATCTTAGATTGGCCTGCGCCCACTAATGTGGCTGAGGTACGTAGCTTCATGGGGCTAGCGGGTTATTACAGGAAATTTGTGCAGGACTTTTCGAGGCTAGGGCATCCTATCACCTCCCTTCAGAGGAAAGGAAAGAGGTTTGAGTGGTCTAAGAAGTGTGAGGCAGCCTTTTAGTGTCTTAAGGGGGAGTTGACCAGTTCACCTATACTTGCGATACCGGATCCTATTGGGGACTTTGTAGTTTGTACGGATGCATCCTTGGAGGGATTAGGTGCAGTATTGATGCAGGAGGGTCGCGTCATTGCATATGAATCACGAAAGCTCAAGGATCATGAGCTAAACTATCCTACCCATGATCTTGAGTTGGTGGCAATGGTTCATGCATTGACGAGATGGAGGCACTTTCTTCTTGGGCATAGGTTTGAGCTGCATAGTGATCATAGGAGCCTTCAATATATCTTCACGCAGCCCAACCTTAATGCTAGGAAAAGGCATTGGATGGAGTTTCTCTGCGAATATGACTTCGAGGTGAAGTATATCCAAGGGAAGGAGAATGTGGTTGTAGATGCCCTCAGTAGGCGAAGGCATGAGATATCTGAGTTGACTCTTATTGTTGATTTGTGGAGTCAGATTCTTTCTGCCCTCCCAGCCGAAAGTTGGTATCAGGATGTTAGATCGGTGATAGAGGCAGGAAGACCCCTTGAGGGTAGATATTCAGGATACTCTCTAGATGCTGATGAGATATTGAGACGCATGGGATGCATATACATTCCCCCATCATGTGAGCTTCACGCTTTGGTCATGACTGAAGCACATCGTGCACCTTATTCAGCCCATCTAGGGGTGAAGAAGATGTATGCAGATTTGCGTTAGTTATATTTTTGGCCAGGGATGAAGCGAGATATTGCGGATTTTGTGTCGAGATGTCTTGAGTGTCAGCGGGTGAAGGCCGAACACCAGCATCCAGCAGGGCTTTTGCAGTCACATTTAGTACCAGAGTGGAAATGGGATATAATCTCATTGGATTTTATTGTTGGTTTACCCAACTCTTCGAGACGACATGATGCAATTATGGTGACAGTGGATAGGTTGACGAAGGTAGCACACTTCTCACCTATGTGCTCTTCCTATACTACATCATCTGTAGCTAGAGTGTTCATGGAGGAAATAGTGAGGTTACATGGTATTCCACGTCGGATTATCTCTGACAAAGATCCAGTGTTCACCTCAGCTCTATGGATGTCATTATAGCATGTGATGCCATTAATGGTTGAGCGACTTTCTCACCTACCTGTTTGACTTTTGAGGCTCAAGGACAATATTTATTGCACCTTTTGATGGTTGTGTTCATTGATCTGATGGGCATCCACACTCATTTATTGTTGATTATTATCCTTCCTTTCTTGCCCCATATCTAGATCGCTAATTTCACGAGGGTATTTTGGAGGGATTTTTGGACAACATTTATTGCAGAGGTATGGTGTGAAGGTCTTTGCATGTACAAGGCTTGTCCTTCAACATGTTTTCCATGATTTGGTCACCTCAACCCTAATCTAGATGGAGTTTTTCTATTTGCTAACCCTAATGAGGGTTAGGGCTTGGATGGAGTCAACTAAGTTATGCCTAAACTATAAAGGAAACACTTGTAACCATTTTAATGGGTTTCTTCTTTGGGTTTTTCCCAATATTTTCTCTTGTTGAATATGAATTTTACATTTTCGCAACTATAACATTGGATTTCATGCCTCTTTGTTAATAAATTAATGAATAGTTTACCTCTTCTCAATACTTGTATCCTGTGTAAGACTTGGTGCCTCTATGCATGCATGAAATTTGATTGATTCTATAGGTTACTTGATTGTGATATTTGGTTGTAAGTGTTGATTGTGGGCAATCTCTACCCCTTTGATCTTTCAAACTCCTAGCCTTTTCATTCCCTCTTATAAATATGATGAAACAAAGAATCGTGTAAGTTTCCTAATGGATTTATTGATACCTTGTGCAACATGAAGTGGGAAGAAACACTTTAAATCTAGGTGCATCACTATTTTCCCTACTTGAACATCATTCCTCCTTCTCCCTTTTCCTCTTGCAATTCATATTTTAAGATTAGTGTAGAACTTTACACTGCTGGGTTGGACCAACCTTTGTTGTGCTTGGTTTTGAAAGGAAGCCAAACTTCTTTAGAGATCTAACCTCATTCGCAAGGTCCCACACCTTGAGGTTAGTTCCATTATTTCATTGGAATGCTAAACTCCTTGTTCAATAGGGTGCAATTCTAGTATGCTTGGTGGGATAGTTTGAAGTGCCTTAGTTCAAAATTTATCTTATCATTACTGGTATTTGGTGTGTATATCAGCAATATCTACCTTTGGAGGAAAAATCTTCACACATCTGGTGACTCTAAGTTTGATCTTCTTGTTTCAAGAAGACTACATGTTGGTATGTGCTCATTTTTACAAAAAATAGTCTTCATTTTCCTGGTTTAATTTTTTTTTTAGGGATTCCTAGCTTGTTTAATGTTACATCATGTCTTCCTTTCATGGAGATTTGTTCTATCATCCTCCTTTCCACAAAAATGTTGCTAATTTTCACCCTTCTTAGCCATATCACAATGAGCATGTAGCTAGTTTTTACCCAAATGCCTTTGCTACACAAGGAAACCAACATGTATCTTATCATGCTTGCCACCCACCCACCCCAACTCAAGGCCTATGACATCCATATGTTTAGACCCAACCACAAGAAGGCCTTTTTGTCTCCAACCAACCTTATTGTCCATATAGCCAACCTCCTAATTTTGATAACTTGAGCATCAAAGATATATTATTGGAATTTCAAAGGAAAATGGATGAAATTGAAGGAGTCCAAGAACATAGCTTTCAATAGGAGGAGTTTCCTTATCAGTCCTATCAACAACAACAAGAGATGGAGATACAAAGACAACAATATGAATATTTTCTTGCAAAATAATTTACTACTAAAAAATAACAGGTGATGCTTTTGCTTGCTCAAGTGCAAAGGTTGGAAGGAAAATCATCTCCTTACTTTCCAAATCAGCCAATGAAGGATGAGCCTCCCAAGTATAATTTTCCAAGCTTCAATTAGGGTAACCCTCCCATGTCTTCAAGCAAGTCTTTTGAGCTTAAAATTCCAATCTTTAGAGACCTTCATCCATTACATGAAGTTGTGACTATGCAAGTTCAACCTTTTGTTCCTCAAGAGCCTACGAATCCTCAAGAAACCCAATAAGATTCCTATAATCATCATTTTCATCCTAATATCATTCATCTTTGCAAAGATGGGCCCATTGTCTACCAAGATAGTTGGTTTGGTGCACAAGAGGAGGAGGTTTTTAGGGAAGAGTAGGAGGTGTCTTTTTTTGTTGGTACACATGAGCATGACATGGAAGAGGATGAGTCTAACATGCAGTAAGAGGTTGATGAGCATGACTAGTTGGGGAAACACTTTGAAGAACAAGTAGTGGGTGTTGGGCATGAGGATCTTATTTATTTGTTTGATGAGCTCCAGATTTTAATTGAAAATAAAGAAAATGTATCTATTCCTACATAAAAAAATTAGTTGGGACAACAAGACAACAAGCAAGAAAGGAGTGATGTAAATGAGGATTTAGCATTTTCATTTGATGGGATTCCTTGTTTTGTTGATGAAGATGAAGGGAGCATACAAGCTTCAATACCATCACAAGCTTTGAAGCAGATTGAAAATGAAAATGAGCATGAAAAGATGCTAGTCTATGAGGAGAAAAATGATAACAACCCTATTTTTCAAAGTGAAGAGGTTGACACACACAAGGAGAGTTGCTATGATGCAAAGGTCAGTCCTCTTTTATGGAAAAGAAAGGAAGAGGCTAGAGAATCCTTGTTTTGGGATGACGTAGAGGCCTTTGGTTCAGACTTGGATGACAAGTTAGCATCTCTTAAAGAGGAAAATCATGAGAAACAAGAACATGAGACAAAAATCCCTATGCTTTTTCCAAAATAGTCACAAGGGGTGGTTTTCATAGACTAGTAAAATGATGAAGAAGAAAGCCACAATCAAGAAACCAATAGGGGTAGCTCAGAGTTTGTCCTTTCAAGAGGATTTCCTATCAGACATCTTGCTTGGATGAATTCCACCAAGGTACCAAAAGCCATGCTTGCACTCAAACATGAAGTTGTAGCTAAGGAGGAATGCTTTCAACCTACTTATGCATTTCAAAGTAGCAGAGAGTAAGATCAACATGAAGAGGTAATTGGGTTTTCCTTATTTCCCTAGGAGTTGTTTCAGTAGTTGGTTGAGCATGTGTGCAACCTCCACCTCCCATATTTGCTTAGAAGCATGTGAAGAATTACAAAATAATGAGAAAGGGAAGCTACTTTAGAGAACCAGTCAATGGTTTTGTTTGAGGAAATCATATTCCCCATCTTCTGTACATATTAGTTAGTTGTTGTTTTTCCAAGAAGTGCTTTTGCACACCTTGAATTATCCTTAAGGGAATGTAGGTTGCTAGTTTTCTTGCTTCCCTCCAAGTGCAACCTACACATATTTTTTTTTTTCTTGGGAGGTCTAGTTGTTGAAGAATTCTCATGACTATGCCCAATGGATATGCAAGGCCTCTGGATTCTATGATTAGCAAGCAGTCATCCCACATAAGTCACCATGAATGTTGTCATTTCATGCCACCCTTTGATGAACCATCATTGATAATCGATATGAGAGATCTTACATGGGCCATCTTGCATGAATTCTCGTCCTAGGGGTCCTAAAATTGGCTAAGTCCTAAGTTTTTGGGCTTTTAGGTTTTCACATACCTTTCTTCTTACATACTTTCTTCATTATTCCCGACCATTCCTCTCTTTTCCCTTCCACCTTCATTTTTTCCTAAGTGTTTTAGGTTCCGGCCTTCGGCCTTACCCCTTAACCCTTACCACTCTCTCTTTGCAAGCCTTAAGCTCTCTTTCCAACCCTTGAAGTCCCAATGAAACCTTCATGACTTTGTTTAAGTCTTAATTATTTAGACTTTAAGGTGTCGGGATTCACTCTTACCTTTTACCGCTTTCTTTCAATAGCGTGTAATCCTTTCTCCCAACCTCCAATTCCACTTTTAGTCTTTGGTGATCAGGGCTTTCTTCTATCTCCTTCCTCCTGAAGTCTCGAACGAGTTTTCCTCAAAATTTGACTTAGTATCAAATTGTCAGACTTTGTGGATCAACCTTCCCTCTTACCTTGTACCTTCTTTTGTTAAGTGGTATGCATTCAACCTGATCCTTGATCCCCAAAAAAATTCTTAGGCTTTCAAGCATCAAGTCTTCTCCTTTTCACTTTATTCCTTTTCCAACCCTAATGGATTCCATTAAAAATTTGGTTGTGTCAAATTTTTGGGTGTCGGACATCGGGCTTCCCCCTTACCTCTTACCTTTATTTGGTAAGTGGTATCTCTTCTCCTCAACTCTTGATCCTTGAGATCCGTCTTCGACTCTCAAACATCAAACTTTGGTCTTCCCATTTACTCTTTTCACATCTATAGAAATGTGTAATCCTCCTCCCTAACTTGCAACCTCTAACAAGGGTAACCTTTTCAAACTTTGGAGTTCACTCTTTTATTTTTCTTCATTCTTCCTTCTTCTACAAGCAATATGGCGAACGCTCGATGCCTGATCCCCGATCCCCGACAGTCTGATGCCAATGTGATGACAAGTGGTATGAAGTAATTCCAATGACCAATGTTTGAAAAGGTTGCATTTTTGGGCCCCCAAACCATTTAATGCATAACCAAGGTATTCTTTTGGGCTCGATACCTTGATAATTCAACAGATTTGACATGTTGAAGCCATTAATGGCTGAACGACTTTCTCACCTTCTTGTTGAATTTTGAGGCTCTAGGACAACATTTATTGCACCTTTTGATGGTTTTGGTTAATGTCTTTGGTATCCATGCTCATTTATTGCTAATTATTTCCCTTCCTTTCTTTCCCCATACCTAGATCGCTAATTTCATGGGGGCATTTTGGAGGGATTTGTGGGCAACATTTATTATAGAGGTATGGTGTGTAGATCTTTGCACACCTAGGGATCATCCTTCAACATGTTTTCCATGATTTGGTCACCTTAGCCCTAATCTAGATATATTTCTTCTATTTTCTAACCCTAGTGAGGGTTAGGGTTTGGTTGGAGTCAACTAAGTTATGCCTAAACTATAAAGGCAACACTTGTAACCATTTTAAGGGGTTCCTCCTTTGGGTTTTGCCCAAGATTTTGTCTTGAAGAATATGCATTTTACATTTTTATAACTATAAGATTAGCTTTCATACCACAATGTTAATAAATTAATTAATAGTTTTCCTCTTCTCAATGCTTGTATCTTGTGTAACACTTGGTGCCTCTATGTAGGCATGAAATTTCATTGATTCTATAGGTTGCTTGATTGTGCTAGTTAGTTGTAAGTGCTGATTGTGGGCAATCTCTACCCCTTTGATCTTTCAAACTCATAGCCTTTTCATTCCCTCTTATAGATCTAATGAAATAGAGAATTGTGTGAGTTTCTCGATGGTTTTATTAATAACTTGTGAAACAAGAAGCAAGAGGAAACACTTTAAAGTTAGGTGCATCACCATTTTCCTTACTTTCAACATTCCTCCTCCCTTTTCCTCCTGAAATTCATAGTTTAGGGTTAGTATAGAACTTTATAGTGTTGGGTTGGACAAGCCTTCATTGCACCTATTTTTGAAAGGAAGCTGAACTTCTTTAGAGATCTAACCTCATTCACAAGGTCCCACACCTTGAGGTTAGCTCCATTGTTTCAGTGGAATGTTGAACTCCTTGTTCAACAGGTTGCAATTCCAAGTGAAAACAAGAGGGAAATAGGTTGTGGGGTGAGAAAACCCCTACACAACCTAAGATTTTATCCCCCATAAAAAGTAGTAGTGACCTCCCGACACTCGTGGACAAAAAATTATGCCTCTAGCTACATATTCCATAAAATTTCATCATTATCCATCAAGAACCCACCATAAAACTAGTCATCAACATTTTTTCCATCTCCCTCATCGTCTGAATCTCCTTGTCCTTCCTCATTGCCATTGCCAAAGAATGCAAAAACCCTTGTACTCTTGCTCCTACTCAACATATTTGCAAAGTATTTTGGCTTTGTTAATAGATGGACCTACTAGAAATTTTATACAATTTGAAAAATATTCAATAGATCACTTTATATATTCCCATATGAGTAAAATCATTAATATGTAAGAGATTATGAAATAAAATTTCTTTGTTACAATAATTAAGAGTATGTTGAAGATCATTCATTGGGATGTATTGATTTTAACATCCATAATTTGGAAAATACTATGATATGTAGTATTAGGAAACTTATTGTAAGAGTAAGAAGAGTTAAATATGTCAAAGATTAATCATCATTGGCCCAAAAATTAATCCCAAATAGTATAAATAGATATTAAAATACATATAAATAAATTTCTTATTAATTTATTTTTATGATATTTATTTTCTGATGTTGGAAAATGAAATGTGTGTGTGGCACAACATGATAAATGGGTAGACTATGTTCAAAAAAATATGATGCATCATAAGATATATAATTCTCCATAGTAGGTTCATAATGGGAATGAAAAAGGTTCTATCATGAGAAAGCATAAATGAATCCATAAGAAATCCCAATAAATGTGCAAGCACTCTAGGGTAAGGAGTAAAATATTCAATGAAGGCACATGCACTTGAGTAATGATTGAACTATAAGAATTATGGGGCATAAGAAACCATTATAAAGCCTCATCAATTAAATTTTCTAGAAAGGTACTAATTAGAAAAATATCATCATGTCTATGCTCATAATATTAAAAAATATTTAGCATGTAAATACATATCTTTATTTTGACTAAATACATCAATCATTAAATTTATAATAATACATGAATAAAACAATTCTAGAGACATTCCATTATGAGACATTGAAACATCCATAATTTAATAAAACTATCAAGATTTAGTTGTGAAAAATAATCATAATCCTTAAGAATATAATAATCATGTGAATGAAGATAAATCATATTCATCAATTAAGAAAGCATCACAATGATCCTAATTAAATAAATCATGAAAAAAATGTGAAATAATAGGTGTATGCATAATAGTTCAAAAATCATGTAGATGAAGATATATCATGTGATGTATGAAGGATATTATTACTAGGTACATAAATTTTTCACATGTAATTGCTAAAAATCTGAAATAGATGAATAACCAAGATCATTCTATGAGAGAAATAAGATACAATTGTAAATGAAGTAACAAAATTATGAACCCATGATTCCAAGGGTTTGTAACATTCAAGATGATAATATTGCATTAAAGAAAAGTAACAAATGAATGAATGCATGCATAGATGCACATGTATGCCAAAGTATGCAACAATGAATATGAAATATACAAGCTAGGTAGTGAGTTTATATAGAACTAGGGAGAGGATGGAGGTGGAAAATCAAACCAATAGGGAGTGACCACCAAGTAGTCTAAAAATAGGAAATGTTCCTCCCTTTTAGGATGGTGACACCTCAACACCTTATCTCTTATTTATTAAATAATTAAACTCTTTATTAACCTAAGAAAGCTTAATAGGGGCGGGGGGCCTAGCTCGATTGGCTAAAGCATCCTATTGTAGGCAAGAGGTCACGAGGTCTAGTCTCCCCCCAAACTCGTGGTATCGGAGGGTGTGTCATGTCAGCGTCACCGGTCACATGAAAAAAGTTTACCAGGCGCACTATAGGTTATAGGGGGTGGATACCCAATTGATTCCTATAGTCTAAAAAAAAAGAAAGCTTAATAGAAATGTAGGAAAAAATATAACTAAGGGAAAATAAATAACCCACTAGAAAAATAAAAATTACACTAACAATAACTAAGAGAAAATGGGTGTCATTTGAAATGAATAAACATCCTTAGATATATCAAATGAGTAGAAAAATGAACTAACTAAGATAAATCATTATCATAAGTCATGGAAATGATATAATGACGATGAAACTCATGAACAAGTTAAGTGGAATAATTTAGTATAGAAGGGAAAGTAATGATAAATTCCTTCAACAATAAGAAATTACCCACCATAATCATGATGGTAGAAGGATATTATATCACCAAGGATAAATATATAAGATATCATAAAATGTGAAAATATTTTGATCTCCTTGGTATGAGATGGAATGTAAAATAGTGAGGAATGTTGGTAGTAATCCTTCGCTAATATCTAGCAACGTAAAGCACACATGGATAGATCTAGAAAGTAAAAATAGATTAAGGGATAAACCCTTTATAAATTTATAAATGTACAAAGACAATTCGATCTAGGAAATAAAAGGGAAATTAGAACAATATTAGATCTAATAATAGAAATTAGAAGGAAACCCAAGGTAAAACCATAGGTTGGTGTAGAGTCTAAGCTAATGTATTGTAAACTTGGCATCACCTACTCAAATTCATGTAAGAGAAGTAGCCACCTTACCAATCTACCCCCAACTACTAGCTTGTTCATCAAATACCTGATTGTTGTGTGGTCTATATGGACAAAGACTAAATAGCTAGTAATATAGTGCCTGAATTTATTAATAGCATATACTATAGTAAGCATCTCTTTTTCTATTATAGTATAGTTCAAATTTGGCCCTTGAAGATTCTTGTTGATATAATAAATTGCATACTCCTTATTTCCATCCTTTTGACCCAAGACTGCTCCAATGGAAAAATTTAAAGCATGTGTATGTATGTGAAATGGGAGAGTCCAATTAGGCCCTCTCAATATCGGTGCTTGAGTCAGAGCTTTCTTTAGTTCTTCAAATGAGTGTTGACACTTTGAGGTCCATTCAAATTCAATGTCCTTACTCAACAAAACAAATAAAGGTACATCAATCTTACTAAAATATTTGATAAACCACTTGTAGTAGCTTGCATGACCAAGGAAGCTCTTGATACAAAGTGTCCCAATACAATTCCCCATGTCATCATCATGAAACAATTTTCATTACTAAGTGATAGGTTGTGTTCTTACACCTTTTTAACACTTTTTCCAGATTATTGACAACTTCCTCATAACTTTCACCATAAGTAGTGAAGTCATCCATGTATATCTCCATGCAGTCATGTACATAATTAAAAAATATGCTGAGTATTGCTCGTTGAAAGGTATTTGGAGCATTGGATAAGCCAAAGGGAAGAACAGAGTAAGTGTAAGTCCCCCAAGGACATGTGAATGTAGTCTTGTCCTAATCCTTTGGAGAAATTTTGATTTGGTTATAACCACTGAAACTATCAAGAAATGAGAAGTACTTCTTCCCAGTGAGAGAATCAAGTACCTGATCTATGAAGGGTAGAGGAAAGTGATATTTCCTAGTGGTTGTATTCAATCCCTATAGTCTACACAAACTCTCTACTTTCCATCTTTCTTGGGAACAATTACCAAAGGTGAGACCCATTCACTATTTGATATTGGATAGATAAAACCTACATCAAGGAGCATTTGTAGCTCAACTTTCACTATCTCCCTGAGGGTAAGATTCATACGCCTCTATGGTTGCTGAATGGGTCTATATCCATCATTAATATAAATAATGTGCATACATAAATTAGGATCTATACCTTTCATATGATGGTAATCCCATGCATATGCAGCTGAATGTGCCTGTAGCACTGATTGCAGAGAATTCTATTGTCCCTCTATCAAGGCATTATTAATATTCAATTTCCTTCTTGGCATGATTTCTAATTCCTTTGATGTCTCTTGAACTGATGAGAGATCAATGCTTGGTATGATGGGTAGACATTGTTGAGGTAGTAATGAATGAAATAGTTGTGATATTTCTTCTGTAGAATTGGTGGGTATAATACTTTGCAAGGGGTCTTGTAGGAATATGAGGCAATCCTATTGTTGTGGGCTCCTACCACATTCATTTTGAATTATGTGAGTAGTGAGCTCATCTTCATCCTAGTCATCCAATAAGGGGATGCACTCTGTAGTCATCAGTGTCTGTAGAGAATAGTTATCCTCCTCCTCATCTAAATTGTGCCAAATGGTCTACTCAAGGTCTGCATATGGTTGGGACGGTGGATAAAGATCTAAATTCATTGTAATTGCCCCATTGGATATTATCATTTTACCAGAACTAAAGGCTATAAATGCATCAATTGTAACTAACCAAGGCCTACCTAGGATGAGTGGGTAACCTACAAGATTAAATTTGGTTTGTAGCACTATGAAGTTTGCAGGGTATTCCCAAGAATCTAATGCAATGACTAGGTCTTCAATAATTCCCTCAGGCTTGACCGTGGACCTATCAAATAGCTACAAAACAATTTATGTGGGCCTAAGGTTGACCAACTGAAGCAACTTCATTATTTCTTTTGTCATGATATTGATTGTTTCCCCCAAGTTTATCAAAGTATTCTTAATGAGGGTTTCATTAATCTTAATGTCCACAATTGGACTACCAGGATTTGTATACTTAGGGATTGTAATGTTCCCTAACATGATATCTGCAAGATTTCCCAAGACATGGACTATCTAAGGATATTTTCTTTTCCTGCCTTGTTTCTTAAGACATATATCCCTTGCAATTTTGGTATAGATAGGGATGTCTTTGATAGCTTGGATAGGTGGAATTTTGATGCTCACATCTTTCAATTGTCCTAAAAGATCTATCTTAGCCTGTGTGATGCTTTTGTATAGCTAGGCAGTTAGGAAAAGGTGGCTTAGGACTTGAAGTGGTTTGATGTACATAATTTGACTCAGGTTCCAAAGATGGTTTGGAAGAAGCCTCAACTATAGGTTCCTCATCCTCTATTTTTGTAATTTGGGGGGATGAAGGTCCAACAAGTTTTTTCCCTGATTTGAGGTGGACATCACTCACCTCTACCCTATAAGTGAGGTATTTCCTAGCTTCATTAGTATAAGCCTATTGAATAGGCTTAGTGTTAGGGTTAGGTGCAAGTTGGGCATGTATTTGTGGTTTCTTGGGTGGCTGATTTGTAGGATTTGATGGAGGCATTAAAGATTGTTGCTATGGTGGAGGAGGGAGCATAGGCTGCTAGTAGTTCATATTTTGTTGCTACCATTGCTAGCCTTTCTGCCATTGAGGTTGCCACTGATTCTATTGGGTTGGCCATTGTGGGTTATAATTGGAACCCTGAATTTTTTTTTGTGGCCAAGGGTTTCGCTACTGGTTCCGATTTGTCTGAGCTTGTGGCCATTGTTGAGGGTTTTGCCACTACTTTTGATTTACTTTCCAGGGCTGTGAGTTCCAAGAAAAAATGTTTTGATTCCCAATAGGAAAGGATGAGTTAAAGCTAAGGGGGTCTTGTGGCATACCTTATCTTTGCTACCATGGCCTCCTTTGTGCTATATAAAAGAGCTATCCATCATCTCCTTCAATTGGCTGAAAATTAGGTTTCTCAACTTTATCTTGTTGGATACTTGCCACTCTTTTGCATTTACAATTTTCCTTTCTTTGTCTACAACTTGGACAATATTCAATGAGCATAGCCTCAACTTCCTCTTTCTTTTTCTTAATGTGGAGAGTATCCAAATGAGTTTCCAAATGACTAACGATATCCTCCTTCATGTTGGATAACAGATTGCTTAGCTCTATTTTTGAAACCCCTGTAGATGATTTACCAATAGCTAATGTTCTATCTCCTCTTTTCGTTTTAGTAAATGTCCTAGAATAATTCCTACAGAACTTAAAAATTTCTAAAAATGGTATTTGAGAAATATCTCCCTGGCCAATAAGGTTGAAGGCATCCATGCAATCATCATTGAATCCTCTCAAAAAAGCTAATTTGAGACTCTTTTGACAACTTATTTTGTGGGTTTTTCTTTAGAGCAAACTAAAATCTTTCCACAATCTTCTAAAGGCTCATCATCCTTTTATGACATTCTAAAAATGTCATCTTTCCTCCTATCAGGTCCCCTACAATAGTCTTGATACTTTTCTAGGAACATTGTCTTCATAGTGTCCCAATCAAGAACAACATCCCAACCTAATCCCATGAACCACCTTAGGGCTACATCCTTTAGAGTTGCAGGGAAGAGTTTAAGCATGTGAGCATCAAACGTGTAGTCATAACTTTGGCATAGGACATCAAAATCAAAGAGAAATGTATTTGGGTCCTCAGTCATTAACCCATAGAAGACTGGCAAGGTTGAAGGAGGAATGTTCTTCAACACTGTAGCCCTTTCCCAGTTAGTGATTGGAAACTCAAATGTAGGTCATTCAACATCATCATTCTGTATGTGTGCTAGATGTTGGTGAGAAGGAAATGTCTTATTAAGTGGCGTAATTCCCCGCTATGCCAACCCCAAAGGACAATCTAAACTAACAAATTTCTACACAATTTTTGTTGTTTTTGAAAGGAGAACATTACACAAGATGCACATGAACAAACATTACATGTAAAGAAATTAAACAATTACACTATCAACTACGTCCCCTGGGGTACACGTGACAACATTATGAAACCTAAAATCATACCATTACGATAATAAACGAACCAAGATTACATTATACACCATCAATAAGAAACGTCCACAAATGATAATTCAACATAACAAGATTAACTTAATTCTGATAACCATAACATACTATTATCCTGAGAACTCAATGGATCATATTTCCACAGATACAACACATCAAATAACAACTACCACTAATCATTAACCACATAAGGTTTACAAGGTACATAATACATTAATTCCTTTTCATTTCATTACATTGTTTAAGAATTACAATAATACAAAAGTGATCCCCAACATGAATGGGAAAAATACAATATGATAGGGTAATACAAATGAAAAGATGAATACAAGTATTAAGACTAGATCCATCTATGACACATCTCTGAAGTCACCACAAGTGGTACAAATCTCCACATCTTGATCCTTGACTGGGGACCCAATGGGGTGCATAGCACATTTCACCCGACCACATGGGTCTGAAGATCCACCCCCCATGCTAGGAGTTGACAAGAAAGACCCTCAATCAAAATAGTCAAGTGAACAATGGCTAACAAGACTCCATGTCAAAAGCAACAACAAACATAAGAACATCCACTTCTAGAGGTACAAGAACAACAAGGGGAAACAAAAAGCACACAAGGTTGCTAGAGGGTGGAGTGTCATCACATAAGCTCGACATGGGTTACCTAATGCATATATTCATAGGTTACTGTCCCCCTACCTGGTTAAATCCTAACAACCTCAACTGATCCTCGACCCCCATTCTCACTCATGCGAGATCAACATACCTTTCAAGAGGACAAGGTAGTTGATATTTTCCATTCCAAGCCTTCCCACTCATCTCAAGCCTAAGTGAGCACTTGAACCATGAGTGAGGCTAACTTATATGGATTAAAGTGGGATACTACCCAAACCCCCTAATTAATTATTAGGTTATCACTGGTTAAGAAAACTCTCAATGAGTTACTCATATGCCACTTTGTGCACCAGCCCCCACTGAAAGCCACTCCCACTACAAACAACAAAAGACTCATAATCACAAACGGGGCAAGCCAAATTGCACAAAAATATCCAGGCCAAAAAGTAAATACATCAAGTGAGGCATGCACCATCTCACACTAGAATTCCATAAATAAGCAACTTCCAAGTGCAAGGCTAAACCCACCAAAATCAAAACGAGTATAAGAGCAACCATTCACAAAACCAAAACAGAAACCAATGATGAGGCAACATATTCTTTCCCATCCTCTAGAATCCCAAGAAGAGCAAATAACCATAAACCCACAAACGAAGGTAAACCAAAACAAATGGGTTCTCAAATTGCAACACATATTCAATGAATGAAGACTCCTCGAATCAGGATTAACACAAGAGGAAGTATCATCTAAAAGGAAACCATTAAAAATATACTACAATCAACTAACACTTCCATGGTACAAATTTTAAAAGAACAATATAAATAATCAACCACTCACAACTCAACAATACAACCAAATTAACAATCAACAACCATAAATTCAAATGAAAATGATATTAATTGTCCAATCAATTAACCACTAGAATTAAATAGCTTTATCTACGTAATTGGAATACTTACACCTTGACACAATTATAAAACTAAATTAAATCCAATTTCATAATAAATCAATTTAAAGAATATCAAATACTCAATAATCACCAATTATATTCTACTTATATTCGTCCATATTGAATTTTTGAATAAATAAAGAATTATGAAACCTTATGATAATTAAACCAAAGGATTTCTCTTAATTTAGAAATCTTAACTCATACATCTGTTTACTAATAAATAAATAAATAATTAAAATAAATTTAATTATGAACAACAACGATTATCCAACTACACTTTTTGTACCTACTAATTTCTCTAAATTTATGCTTCTTAACATATACAATTTTTTACACAAAAATAAATAAATAGATTTAATTAAGAATTACAGTGAATACCCAACTATAAATTTAAAAGTAATAATTTCAACAAATACATTCAAATTAGCATGTTACACTTAATCATTGTATCCATTTGTGATAACATTAAAATTATAAAAGAAACTATTTAAAACGATTTCAAAACTAATTGCTGTTTGAATTTAAATATACCAAATGCTATTTTTATAATTCTCACCCTTTATTATTATTCTTATCCTTTCACATGCTCTTACTTTTAAAAATATGCCCCACTTTTTCTTTTCTTAAAAAAAAAATAGTGGGAATATATTCTTCATTCCTTTATTTAAGGAATCCTTAAACTTAAAGAATACGTGGGTCTCCAAAAAAAAAAAAGAGGGTTAAGCACTATGTCTAAAGTTAAGGTAAATTATGGTTTTTTATATATATATTTTTTAGAAACCTCACGACTATAGAGCATTAGGGCATCTACTATAATTTTTCCATATTGATGAGAACGTTTTATTTTTCCTAAATAAATATATATATATATATATATATATATATATATATATAATATACAATTATATGCAATTCACAAATCTAATTTTAAAAGAACTTGTAAATAAATCAAATTTTAAAAGAACTTGTAATTAAATCTAATTTGAAGAGTAATAGCCAAATTGCCATGAATTAACCCCCCCTTTAATATTTGACCTAATTTTTGAATCAATTAATATCGTTTCAAAAATTATACATAACGAAATACGATAATTTGCATTGAAATATCCTATTTGATTAACCACCTCAAATTTACTAGAATATTTGCCCTTCTTTTCAAATCTATCAGATTTAATTATCTTTCCATAAATTATCCAGATATAAATATATTAAATCATATATATAAGTCCACATAAAATATCAGCATAAAACAAAAATATAATTATTATAAATCTATTTTGATTAAGGAGCCCATATAAACACATTTCATACTCTATATGTACTAAAATTTACAACTCCAAGCTTCTTATTCTTTCTTACTTTTAAGAATTTTTAGTTTAGAAGGAATATTCTAATCTAAAATATATCTGCTATTTAGGAATAGGGTCTCCTTTATGGTAGGATTAAATAAAGAATTTGAAGTTTAATAAACAAAATGCTAGCCACGTGAGGGAGGAAAGTAAAATAAAACCAAAGGATTCAAAAAGTAATTAATCACAGAGTATACAAAGTTTTCTTTTTTTAAAATGGTAAGTAGCCTATACTAAAATCAAATGGATGATGGTGGATATGCTAGGTAAAATCAGTGGCTGGGTGACTAAACCTGAGAGCTAATCTTGCATAATTACCAGTAATCCTCTTGCAGGGAACAAAATAAGTAAATAAAACAAATTGAATAGAACGCAAGCAATAAGGAGTACGGGATGATAATTTTGCAGCCAAAAGAAAATCTATTAAGCAACATGACTCTAATAAATTTCAAATAGCCAACAATTATTAAACATAACCTTTGCAATGATGGACAAAAAGAAGAACAATAAATTCCAACCTGGAGATCTTCGTTTGACAACGGAATTGGGGAGCACCGTTCCTTCTCCAAAATTTTCCCCGACTGTAAAAATTTCAAGCTTCTTTTTACCCCCCTTTTTTTACCAGAAGTTAAGGTTTTTGTTTTTGTAACAATTTGCAATATCCATTATCCACCAATTTCCCCAAATAAATCAAGAAAAACTCTAAAGTCTTCGATAACCGAAATCAGATAGGTGACAATTTTCCAATAAATTTACTTTTTCCCTGTTTACCCACTTGTTAGTGAATCTTATGGTTTTTTAATTAATCAAGAAATCTAATTTTCTCCCAATTTATTTAATTAACAACTAAGAAAACAATTCTTTTAACCTTTATTTTAATATTTTACTTGATAAACAATATATCATACTATTTAAATTAAATAAATCACTATGGTTACGTAAATATTTTACTTCTATTATTTTTTGAATTTTATCATTTCAAATATAATACTTTATTAAATACCTCTCATCAAAATATTTTAAATTTAAAAATAAACTTTATTAATAAGTGGATTATTAATCCACTATATATTTAATTTAAAATAAACATTATTTATAAATGTAAATTTATGTTTTTATTTACACATTCATTTTTAATAAAATAATAGTATAACCTATCAAATAATTATACACCTTCAAATTAATTTAATAATTAATTACTAAAATTCTCCTAATGATTTAATAATTTAAATCATTACTTTAATTAAATCAACGTTACAAATACGAGCAAAGTAACCCAAAACATTACTTGAACAACAATGAACCACAAATAAACACTTACACAAATGTCCAAAAAGACCAATTCAGAGGGGCACTACAAGTGGTACCTTCACTCTGAGTACTATGATCACCAATTTTTGAAATAGCTTCCTAGCGTGTGGAGGGAAGGAACCTACCCAAGGAGTCTCTTTGCCTCTGCATACATGAAATATGGCTTTAGATTCAATGGTCCTCCATAATGTTAGTATATCTTCAGAGTTGGAAAATATTGTATTTAACAGTCCTAATGATGAAAATAAAATTTAACTATAAAAACTATAAAAATAGGTCTATGAAGATAGCACCATCCTCAACAATGACATAAAAAATGTAGAGTCTAAGCTAATGCATTGTAAACTTGGAAGTACCTACTCAATTCAGAGGTTTAATTAGCTGAACAATCCACTTTACATTGCTTAAGACCAAATTAAATTGTCAACCCAAGGCTTGTAAGCTTATGATGGTGCAACATTATATATGCCTTCATGGATTTAAAGCTACCTAAACTACCCTACTTAAGTTATTCTACTTGCTGGAAATTCACAGAACTACAAAACATTAAAAACATAAACTAGAACTAGTTGCTACGGGTACCTACAACTTAGACTGTAACTGAATTGTTGCTAATATAACAATGCTATATTAACTAAAAACTTAATAAAAACTAATGACCCAACTGAATTATCCTCTGAAGTGCTACTAATAACTATTACATGCATTATTCACAATAAGCAAGAGATGAAATTCTAATTAACTTGCATATGATTCATGAAACAATGATAAACTAATAACAACTATTAATAGAAATAAATAATTGGAAAATGAAGTGAAGAACAATACCTTGAGTGGCCTGCTCAAGTAATTTTTTCCACTTTAACTAAACTCTTGATCTAACTAATAGATTCTACGCATCCCATAAGATTAACTCCATTCATTGGATATTGTAAAATATTACAAAAGATCTTTCCATAGATTGGACTCAATCATTTGGAATATTTTTTTATTTATTGAAACTGAAAGTGACTGATAACATAACACTGAGTAAAAACCAACTAGCTATCCTATGGATTCAACCAAAAACTATATACAAGCCTGAGGGAATCTTTATTGAAAGAAACAACTAACCGAAAAAATTAACTCCACTCCCAGGATAATAGAGCGTAGAATTAAGACTTGAATTATTCAACCTATAATTGAAAAGGAAAGAGAGTCCTATCAAAACTAGAACTTTGTCAAAACAGAACTGTATGTAAACATACAACCACTTGTCAAAATTCCATAAGTGAAGGAGACCTCTTCTTCAACGTTTATTAAACTGGTTATAATAACACACGTCCAACCTTCATTAGGTGTCTTTGATCAATGATCACCATGTTTAGCTTAACCTAGAGCTTCCTTTGTTTTGACGTCCAGTCATTCCTTTTGCTACGGGTTCATCCCACAACTGTTGCGCCATGGTTCCTCTTTAGTTGCAAACAAGTTAATTCTGCAAAACATGTACACGAGGATAACTATCATAATTAACTCATAGTATTCCATCAACATTCCATACATATATTCATCTAAACCATATAATACTAATATATTATAATCATAATTCCATCATCACATTTAAGGTTCAAGTCTGCATAATGGATATGAAAGGATAGTATAATATAGGAACCTTGTCTAGAGAATGTATTTAAAAGTATCTTGAAACATGTATAAAAACAACATAAAATAAGCCATTATCTAGATCTATCACTTGGTTTGAAATAAAAAGGTTCACCAAAATATAGGTATATAAAGTAAACCTACACTTATTTAAAGTCTAACTAACTAATATAAATAGTAAATAAAATTTAGACCTAAATAAAGAGTGGAGACTACAAATGTCAATGAAGTTGAGAGGACTAGAGTGACTAAGCTCTATTTTTTAGTTTAGGATAGTTGATTATCAAAATATAGTTTCTATAATTGAATCAACCATGTTTGCACTATTATTAATCTCCACAAAAGCTATTGTTATGATTCTAGATGGGGTTATATATGGTTTGGTCCCCCTAGTGTAATTCTCTTTTTGTTTCACCTAATTTTCAAAACTAGTGTGTTGATGCTTTCACTTATGCCTATAATTTGGTGGTGTTAGACAAATTTTTTAAGGCCCTAATAGATATAATAAAACACTTTTGAATTCATTGATAGCAATCAATTCTTGTTGTTGATAAACATTATGAGAAGACACCCAAAGTAAAGATGCATGGTGTAATACCCTGCCACGTAACCTTAAGGAATGTTGCAATCACTATGGAAGTGTAATATTTATTTTTAAAAAAAGTGTATTATCACACGTAACATGAACATTATTAATGCAAACATTCCCTAAGATACGCGACAACACACTACATGCAAATCCCATAAATAACAAAAGTAACTAAACATAGCATGTGATTAATTATCTTAAACTTAAGGACATAAATTCAATAACAAATAAATTACATCATTGAAGGTATAAAGTACAAAAATGATTCATTCTTACATTGCATTTATAATAACAATTACAATACTCATTTCCAAATGAGGTAGGTCATACAAAAATGTGCAATTACATGTTACAAAAATTCTTCCCGATTACAATTGAGGAGTGATACATATAAATAAGGTATCCACTGATACAAATGAGAAATATGAGAAAGTACATATCCACACACGAGCTCTCCAATCAAGAAGTACTCGTCGCCACAAACAATAATTGGGGATCCAACGGTGTAAGGTGCACGTTCCACCCAACCAAGTGGTACCCGTAGGCCCACCCCCTGTGCTAGGAGATAGTAAAAAGGTTCCCTAGACATAACCTACAAACCCTAGACACAGGAAAAACCATAGACAAAACTATACAAGTAAAAACTTAACATAATGGTTACATTGCTTCTAGAATTGAAGGATCAAGTACAATAAGTTCACAAAGATACTGTTATTTTAGGTGGAGTGTCATAACAATGTTGCATAGGTTACCGAGGTGAATCTTCCTAGTTTCTGGCCCCCATCTTGGGTTACCTTGGTAACCTCTTATGAAACCCAACCCCACATGCAATCTATTGCGGAATCGATTATCTTTCATAATGACAAGATATCGATCTTTCCATTCCAGGCCTTCTTGACTCATCCCCAAGTCTGAACTAGTTATCGAGTCCATAAGTGAGGTATAATTAATCTAGCTAAAGGTTTTAGACTACCTAATGTATTGATTTGATTTAGTTTTCACTGATTAAACTAACTTTACATGAGTTACCCAGACACCACTTTGTGTGTTGGCCCTCATAAAGAGCTACTCCCCTAATAACAACATAAGGAAACTAATTCCACAAACTATGGGTAGGCAAGGTGCATGCAAACCAACATCAAGTACCAACTATATAACAATAGATGTCACAACCTGTTCATAGAACCAGGTGTCCAAACAAAAAAAGAACCACATGCACTACCAAAGTTAATTCAAAAGGGCTATTCCATCACAAATAACAACCCCCTCACAAAGGAATTACATCTGGAAGACTTATATCCTCAATTAACCCCAATTTGTCCAAACAACATGAATAGAAGAAAACACAACTTTAAATGCAATTCAGGCAATTATTTAACTAACATTAGGATTTCCTAAATCCAATTTCCATCTCAAGATAGTAATAATACTTTGCCCAAAATAAACTATCTTAATACAATCTCATTGACAAACAAATAATGCATTTGAATCTATTTGCTTACTACAATTTCCCAATAATAATTAAATAATTATCATTTTTCTCTACAAAACATTTCATTTCATACTTTTATTAAAAGAATATACATTTAGAATGTATATATATTAAATATATATATAATTTTTAATATATTAAAATTAAATATAATTTTGCAACAAATAATAAAATTAATATATATATATATATATTAAATATTATTCTTATACAAACAAAATCATTTATAAAAAAAATAAGAATTTTAAAACATTAAAGGAAGGGCGAATGAAATTTAAGGTTCAGTGGGGCTATTTACACAACCAGCCCATATGGGCTGCAACTGTGTTGGTAGCCTGAGCGCTGCTTGTGAGGGCAGTGCCGACTACCTCCACAACCGTTGCCCTTTATGGGGCGGCTGTGGGGTAGCCCATGCGCCCCCCCCCCAATACTCTTCTATAACATACTTTATTCTTAAATAAAGATAAATAAACCTATGATTTTCTATCATTCTCCATACAATTTTTAATCTATTTTTTTTTTTAAAATATTATCTTTTAACAAAGGATTTCTACAAGGAAATTCTATCAGTGATGTACATATATATATATATATATATATTTGATATATATGTATAAGTATTATCAAATACATTTATTTCAAATGGGCAAATTTTAACAAAAAATTTCTACAGGAGGATAAATTGTTTTCACATAAACTTTCTATAGGAAATGTTTACAAAATTTCACTAAGGTTTTCCCAGTTTTCCCAATTTATCAGAGATCTTAATTTCCTCAATTTTACCAAAGGATAACAAAGGATCTTATTTTCAATCCTATAGAGGTTTTCTTTTGTTTTCTTTTGAAGTTTTCAATTGAATCCAAAAGCTTGCTCTATTACTCTATGGACTGTGGAAAAATTATACCAACTAGTTTTCAATTGTTTAACGATAATTTTCTATGGGTCTCTCTGATTTTATTGTAAAGTTTTCTACAGAAGCACAAAATCTTTTCGGTAATTTTACACAGAGAGGCAACAAGTTTACAAAAGCTTCAATCAAATTTTCTTCTTTAGACAATCCTTCTATTTAACAAATTTAACAAAACTTCTACTAAATTGAATTTTTGTACAGGCAATCTTTTCAAATTAACAAAATAAATAAATAAATAACAAGGAACCTATTTTTTTGAAGCTTGAAGAATTGAAAGTTGGAACAAAGCTTTCCCTTTTGAGTAAAATTTCCAAAGCCCTTTCCAAAATCCCCACTTCCAAAAAGATGCAAAATACTGAACCAAAAAATAATCCCGAGAACCTCTTCCAAATTTTTAATCCAAAAACTCCAAAAAACAACTTTTTTTCCAGCAATTTCCTCTTTCTTTTCCTTTCCGTGAAGTGACTTCTTGCCTTTCACAGTTATGGCAATATTTTCTCTGAGAATAATCTTTCAACAAGCGTTTTGTATTTAATTTTACTCACACACATGGCTAATCTAAAATATCTTCTAACAAACTCACATATATTTTCTTTTGATAATTATAAAGAATTTATACTATTTTATGAATTTAAAAATTCAAAATTAATATCATTTTCTTTATACAAATTTAAAATTCCAATTCACATAAAAGTATTTAAACTATATTTAATCTATTTACTCAATCAAGAAAATTCAATCAATTAATTAATTTATTTAATAAAATAATTTTAATCACAAGGAATACATTACTTTACCAAATAAACTAATTCAGTTAATTAAATAAAATAAGAAGCTTTTAACTACATTATTTAAAATTAATTAAATAAGCATTGAATCATTAAGAACATTAATTTTACAAAATAAACCTTGCATAAATAAATAACAATTTAACCAGGAAAATGTAGACGTGATAACCAAACATACTAGACATAACTGATGACACACTATGATTAGGTTTGTGGCTAGACTAGGAAAAACCTCGTTACTATCTCCCAATCAACAATACCATTGAGCCTGGACACACTCAGACCTGTGAGACTAGGTGGAGTTGATGTCATGTACCTGCAATCAGACATATATCATACATGTATATACATAATCCATGATTCAAACACACTGTGAAGAGAAAATCACGAAAATCACAGGGCACTCGCAAGCGAGTGATGCAATTCTGTTCTCCTCACCAATACAATGTCACATGGAACTAACGAAATAAATATCAATTAAACTACCATGAGCATATATAGCAATATCATCTCAAGTAAACATCTATGCTAACATAAAGCATGTCACAAATAATCACCATCCAATTAGTGTATCATCACATCATAAAATAAATCCTCCATCGCTCTACTGTAAGCGATCAAATACATCAAAAAAAAGTATCAGGGTCTATCAAAGTAAAAACATACTATCAAAAAACATAAGAAAAATGGAGGGGTACTACATCCTCCCCCCTAGGATCAAGCTTACTCTTGAAAGCCTACGAACAAATAGGGATAAAGCTCCCTCATGTGTGTCGCATCCTCCCAAGTAGCTGATGCCTCATCACTAAGATCCCATTGGATCCTCACCTAGTCAATGTATCGACCCCTGAGAACGAGCCTCCGACGCCTGAGGAATGCCCACGGGCTCCAAAGTGAACTGCCCGTCCTCTACCTATAACACATTCCAATCAAGCACATGCGAAATATTAGAATGATAAGGTCTAAGAACAAACACATGGAAGACATCATGAATACATGACAAATTGGGTGGTAAGGCTAGTCAATATGCCACAAGACCAATCCTCTCTAGAATCTCAAATGGTCCAACAAATCAAGGCACAAGCTTAGAGCCTTTTCCATAACAAATTGGACTCTTTCGGGGTCGCACTCGAAGAAAAACCCTATCACCAATTGATAATTGGCAATCCACTCTATGCACAATGGCATACTTCTTTTGTCTATCCTGTGCTGCTATTAGATGTTCTCTAATGCGATCAACCTATTGTTCCATGTCTCGAAGCATCTTAGGTCCAAGTAAAACTCTATCCTCAAGTTGATCCCAACTCAATGGAGTCCGATAAGGATGTCCATATAACGCTTGAAAAGGGGGCATACCTAGATGGAACTTTGATACCGATTATTGTAGGAAAATTCCACTAAGTACAGATAATCTTCCCAATGTGATTGTTGGTCCAATACATACATTCTGAGCATATCCTCAAGAATTTTATTGACTCTCTCTGTTTGACCACCGGTCTTAGGATGATATGCTGAACTAAAGTTCAACTGTGTACCTAGAGCATTTTGCAATGAAGTCCATAGGGCTGATGTAAACATAGGATCTCTATCTGATATAATCCTATGAGGAATTCCATGCAACCTAACAATATCCTCCATGAATATCCTAGCTATAGATGAAGCATTATAAATGATTGAACTGGAGAAAAATGTGCTACCTTAGTCAATCTGTCAATAGTAACCATAATGACATCATGTCGACATGATGACATAGGTAAACCAACAATGAAATCAACTGATATAATATCCCATTTCCATTCAGGAATGAGATGTGGTTGTAATAATATGGCGGGATGTTGATGCTCAGCTTTAACTCTTTGGCACTCAAGACATCTTGAAACAAAATCAGCGATATCACGCTTCATATTGGGCCAATAGTACAACTATCGAAGATACACATGCATCTTCTTAACACCAAGGATGAGCTGAGTAAGGTGCTTGATGTGCCTCAGTCATAATCAATCTGCAAAGACCTTCTGAATGTGGTACATAGATACGACCTAAATGTTGCAATAAACCATCTGACTCAAGAGTATACCCTGTGAATCTACCCTCTAGGGGTCTACCTAATTCAATCTCTGTCTTCACCTCTTGATACAATCTGTCTGTAGGAAGTGCTACTAAAATTTGTCTCCTCAGATAAACTCCAAGAGTAATAGTAGAAATCTCATGTCATCGACGACTGAGAGTGTCAGCCACTATGTTCTCTTTTCCTTGAACATATTTCACCTCAAAATCATATTCACATAAGAACTTCATCCATCGTCTCTATCTAGCATTCAAATTAGGCTGTGTAAAATTATATTGCAGACTACAGTGATCACAATGAAGTTCAAAGTGGTGACCCAATAAGAAATGCCTCCATCGAACCAATGAATGAACAACTATGGAAAACTCCAAATCATGAGTGGGATAATTTAGTTCATGATCCTTGAGTTTACAAGACTCATAAGTGATCACACGTCCTTCTTGCATCAATACTACTCCTAAACCCTCCAAAGACGCATAAGTGAAAACAACAAAATCCTTAGCAGGATCAGGAACAACTAATATAGGCACACTAGTCAGCTTTTCCTTAAGGGTCTGAAAAGCCAACTGACACTGATCTATCCAGAAAAATTTCTTTCCTTTCCTATGAAGAGAAGTAATGGGGTGCCCTATCCTAGAAAACCCATGAAAAAACCATCTATAGTATCGAGCAAGACCCATAAAACTATGAACCTCAGCTATGTTGGTAGGCACAGGCCAATCAATAATGGCTTGGATCTTCAAAGGATCCACAACAATACCCTTTCCAGAAATCACATGACCAAGGTATTTCACCTCAGTCTGAAAGAAGTCACACTTCTTCAGGTTTGCGTACAATTGATTCTCCCTCAAGCACTGCAATACCTGTCTCAGATGCTCTTCATGCTCCTTCATATTTCATGAATAGATCAAAATATCATTGAGAAACACAAGAACAAAATGATCAAGGTATGTGCGAAAGACATCATTCATCAAACTCATGAAAACTGATGGTGCATTCGTTAACCCAAACGGTACTACTATGAATTCGTAGTGCCCGTAATGAGTTCAGAATGTTGTTTTATTAATGTCTGCTTCTGCAATGCATAACTGATGGTAACCTGATTTTAGATCAATCTTAGAGAACACATTAGCTCCCTTAATCTGATCGAAAAGATCATCGATTCTGGGTAAAGGATATCAATTCTTTATTGTTACTTTGTTCAATTGACGATAGTCAATGCACAATCTGAGTGATCCGTCCTTCTTTACGAAGATGATAGGTGCTCCCCAAGGAGAAACACTTGGATGAATAAAACCCTTAGCCAAAAGTTCCTCCAACTGGATACGAAGCTCTTCTAGTTCCTGAGTAGTCATTCTGTATGGGGCTCAAGATATGGGCTCTGCTCCAGAACTAGGTCAACTCTGAAATCAATATCCCATTTCGGTGGCATACTAGGTATATCACTAGGAAATACATCTGAATTCCCTAAGGATAGGGTGATCATCAAGAGATATCTTTGACTCTCCCCTACCTCCAAATCATTAACTATTGTTGCAAACAATTGACATCCCTGACGAAGACATCTCTTCAATTGCATAGCAGAAATCATCCGCAAAGAGATAGGTCTTTGAACACCAATGATTTCAACTTTTGCACCAGAATCATTAATACAACTTACTGTCTTCAGTCGATAGTCAATCACAACATAATAAGATTCTAACCAGTCCATACCTAAAACAATATCATACAAACCAAGAGGTGTAACATGAAGATCTACTAAGGTAGATAGCGAACCAATTCTTAGTCCACAATTGCGTACAAGGTTCTCTACCATTACCTTCACCCCAGAGGTGAATTCTACCTACCACTTACCCCTTGCTTTACCACCACAAGACCACATCGCTCAACAATAGTAGGTGAAATAAATGAATCAGTAGCTCCAGAATAAAAAAGAATAGTAATATTAGTACCCTGTAACTGACTTGAAGTCTCGACCACCATATTCTAATGATCAGCTTGGTGGTTATTTACCGCAGCATAAACTATATGTGAATGGCCTGCATCTCCAACTGTAGGCTCAGAAGCTGTCGGTCATTGCCCATATCCTGATGAACCTCTCATAGGGCATTTCCTAGCAATATGTCCCTGCTGACCATAAGAATAACAACCAGTACCTTTACCAAATCCTTTGCCACCTGAAGGTGCATTGGATTGCTGAAAGCTGCCTCTACTAAGCGTAGACTGTGCACTTTGAGCTGGCTGATCCTGTCGATTATGCTTATTGCGCCACTTGTTACTGTTCTTTCCTAACTGAGAACTATTACCCTACTAAGACTGTGAATTATTATTCTTCTATGGATTATGATGCTGCTGCTGTCCACCCTTAGTGGGTGTCTATTAGTTTCAAGAGGAACCTCCTGTATGTATCTGACCACCGCGTGGACCAAAAATTGCTATAGGTGCAATACCTATCTGGACACCTGTATGTCCACCCAATGCCATAGTCAGATTCTCCTCCATAATACGTGCTTTCTCCACAACATCCTCCATAGTCTTAAGCTCAAAGACTCTAACTCCACTAATACGAGCGTTTAAACCCCTGATGAAATGCTGTACCAACATCGCCTCATCGTCTCCAATCCTAGCATATTGTTTGAGCTCATAAAATCTACACTCATACTGCTCAATAGATAAGGCCAATTGACGCAAATCATGAAACTCATCAGCTCGTCATTGTCTCCAATGCTCAGATAGAAAACATGCTCTAAATATTTCTAAGAACATTTCCCAAGAAACTAACCCAATCTCCAGATGGAGCTTTTGCTCCTCCAAATTCCACCAAGTAGAGGAAAAACCTCTAAGATGCATGATGGCACATCTAGCTTGGGTATTGCTACCATATGGGTGCATAGAAAAACATCTTCCCAAGTCTAATAACTAGGTCTCTGCTTCTAGACCACCACCTATGCCATCAAATGTAGGAGGGCGTGCCCTCAACAAATCTCTCATATGTCCTGCAACTATAGCATCCTGCTCTGCAGTATTAAAAATTCTCCTAGGAGATCTATCATGTTGCCTAACCACCTCTTGATCAACTTCTTGCCTCCGACCAAGTTTGGAAAGTACCTCTTCCAGTAAGGGATGCAACTGTGCTCCCTCAACCTCTGGCTAAATTGAAATCTGTTTCCCACTTGTCTGTTCCAACTAAGGACCCAACTGTTCGGCATGCTCACTCTCGTGAGAGCTCTGAGGGGGAGTAACTTGGCAGTTCGGCCCACAGCCTCCACCTCGACCTCGACCATGACCTCTAACACGAAATCTAGGCACGATCCTACACAAAATCAAGAACAAGTCTCAGATACAAAACAAACAAAGCTAACATAAAACATTACTACATAGTCTAACATCTAGGAAAACCTAATGGGCTCACAATTATCTAGAGCACCCAGTGTTAGAAACCTTGGATCTGATACCAATCCGTAATGCCCCGCCACATAACCTTAAGGAATGTCGCAATCACTACAAAAGTGTAATATTTTTTTAAAAAAAGTGTATTATCACATGTACCATGAACATTATTAATGAAAACATTCCCTAAGATACGCGACAATGCACTAAATGCAAATCCCATAAATAAAAAAAGTAACTAAACATAACATGTGATTAATTCTCTTAAACTTAAGGACATACATTCAATAACAAATAAATTACATCATTGAAGGTATAAATTACAAAAATGATTCATTCTTACATTGCATTTATAATAACAATTACAATACTCATTTCCAAATGAGGTAGGTCATATAAGAGTGTACAATTACATGTTACAAAAATTCTCCTCAATTACAATTGAGGAGTGATACATAAATAAGGTATCCATTGATACAAATGAGAAATATGAGAAAGTACATATCCACACACAAACTCTCCAATCAAGAAGTACTCATCGCCACAAACAAGAATTGGGGATCCAACGGTGTAAGGTACACATTCCAACCAACCAAGTGGTACCTATAGGCCCACCCCCCGTGCTAGGAGATAGTAAAAAGGTTCCCTAGACATAACCTACAAACCCTAGACACAAAAAAAACCATAGATAAAACTATACAAGTACAAACTTAACATAATGGTTACATTGCTTCTAGAACTGAAGGAACAAGTACAATAAGTTCACAAAGATACTATTATTTTAGGTGGAGTGTCATCACAATGTTTTATAGGTTACCCAGGCGAATCTTCCTAGGTTTTGGCCCCCATCTTGGGTTACCTTGGTAACCTCTTACAAAACCCAACCCCACATGCAATCTATTGCGGAATCGATTATCTTTCATAATGACAAGATATCGATCTTGTAATTCTAGGCCTTCTCAACTCATCCCCAAGTCTAAACTAGCCCTTGAATCCATGAGTGAGGTATAATTCATCCAGATAAAGGTTTTAGACTACCTAATGTATTAATTTGATTTAGTTTTCACTGATTAAACTAAATCTACATGAGTTACCCAGGCACCACTTTATGTGCCGACCCTCATAAAGAGTCACTCCCCTAATAACAACATAAGGAAACTAATTCCACAAACTATGGGTAGACAAGGTGTGCGCAAACCAACAATATGTACCAACTATATAACAATAGATGCACAACTCGTTCATAGAACCAGGTGTCCAAACATAAAAAGAACCATGTGCACTACCCAAGTTAATTCAAAAGGGCTATTCCATCACAAATAACAACCCCCTCACAAAGGAATTACATTTGGAATACTTATATTCTCAATTAACCCCAATTTGTCCAAACAATATGAACAAAAGAAAACACAACTTTAAACACAATTCAAGCAATTATTTAACTAACATTAGGATTTCCTAAATCCAATTGCCATCTCAAGATAGTAATAATACTTTTCCCAAAATAAACTATCTTAATACAATCTCATTTACAAACAAATAATGCATTTGAATCTATTTGTTTACTACAATTTCCCAATAATAATTAAATAATTATCATCTTTCTCTACAAAATATTTCATTTTAGAAACAATTCATTTCATACTTTTATTAAAAGAATATACATTTAGAATGTATATATATTATATATATATATACAATTTACAATATATTAAAATTAAATATAATTTTGCAACAAATAATAAAATTATATATATATATATTAAATATTATTCTTATACAAACAAAATCGTTTATATAAAAAAAATAAGAATTTTAAAACATTAAAGGAAGGGCAGTGAAATTTAAGGTACAGTGGGGCTGTTTACATAGCCGACCCATATGGGCCACGGTTGTGTTGGAAGCTTGAGTGCTACCTATGAGGGCAGTGCCGACTGCCTCCACAGTCATTGCCCTTTATGGAGTGGCTGTGGGGGTAGCCCCTGCGCCCCTCCCAATCAAGAAGTACTCGTCGCCACAAACAAGAACTAGGGATCCAACGGTGTAAGGTGCATGTTCCAACCAACCAAGTGGTACCCGTAGGCCCACCCCCCGTGCTAGGAGAGAGTAAAAAGGTTCCCTAGACATAACCTACAAACCCTAGACATAGGAAAAACCATAGACAAAATTATACAAGTACAAACTTAACATAATGGTTGTACATTGCTTCCAGAACTAAAAGATCAAGTACAATAAGTTCACAAAGATACTGTTATTTTAGGTGGAGTGTCATCACAATGTTGCATAGGTTACCCAAGCCCAGTCTTCATAGGTTACGGCCCCCCATCTTGGGTTACCCTAGTAACCCCTCTTCTGAGAAACAAACGCACATGCAATCTATTGCGGAATCGATTATCTTTCATAATGACAAGATATCGATCTTTCCATTCCAGGCCTTCTCGACTCATCCCCAAGTTTGAACTAGTCATCGAGTCCATAAGTGAGGTATAATTAATCTAGCTAAAGGTTTTAGACTACCTAATGTATTGATTTGATTTAGTTTTCACTGATTAAACTAACTTTACATGAGTTACCCAGACACCACTTTGTGTGTTGGCCCTCATAAAGAGCTACTCCCCTAATAACAACATAAGGAAACTAATTCCACAAACTATGGGTAGGCAAGGTGCATGCAAACCAACATCAAGTACCAACTATATAACAATAGACGTCACAACCTGTTCATAGAACTAGGTGTCCAAACAAAAAAAGAACCACATGCACTACCAAAGTTAATTCAAAAGGGCTATTCCATCACAAATAACAACCCCCTCACAAAGGAATTACATCTAGAAGACTTATATTCTCAATTAACCCCAATTTGTCCAAACAACATGAATAGAAGAAAACACAACTTTAAACGCAATTCAGGCAATTATTTAACTAACATTAGGATTTCCTAAATCCAATTTCCATCTCAAGATAGTAATAATACTTTGCCCAAAATAAACTATCTTAATACAATCTCATTTACAAACAAATAATGCATTTGAATCTATTTGCTTACTACAATTTCCCAATAATAATTAAATAATTATCATCTTTCTCTACAAAACATTTCATTTCATACTTTTATTAAAAGAATATACATTTATAATGTATATATATTAAATATATATACAATTTTCAATATATTAAAATTAAATATAATTTTGCAACAAATAATAAAATTAATATATATATATATATATATATATATATATATATATATTAAATATTATTCTTATACAAACAAAATCATTTATAAAAAAAATTAGAATTTTAAAACATTAAAGGAAGGGCGAGTGAAATTTATACCATGGGGCTTATTTACACAAATCAGTCAGGGCTTGGAATCAGAGCTAGCTCGAAAGGCCACCAGTGGAGGGTGCTGCCACTACTCTGCACACCGCTGCCCTTTATGGGGTGGGCCGTGCCTCTACCACTTCTATAATTTTATTCTTAAATAAAGATAAATAAACCTATGATTTTCTATCATTCTCCATACAATTTTTAATCTATTTTTTTTTTTAAAATATTATCTTTTAACAAAGGATTTCTACAAGGAAATTCTATCAGTGATGTACATATATATATATATATATATATTTGATATATATGTATAAGTATTATCAAATACATTTATTTCAAATGGGAAAATTTTAACAAAAAAATTATATAGGTGGATAAATTGTTTTCACATAAACTTTCTATAGGAAATGTTTACAAAATTTCACTTAGGTTTTCCTAGTTTTCCCAATTTATCAGAAGATCTCAATTTCCTCAATTTTACCAAAGGATAACAGAGGATCTTATTTTCAATCCTACAAAGGTTTTCTTTTGTTTTCTTTTGAAGTTTTCAATTGAATCCAAAAGCTTGCTCTATTACTCTATGGACTGTGGAAAAATCATACCAACTAGTTTTCAATTGTTTAACGATAATTTTCTATGAGGCTCTCTGATTTTACTGTAAAGTTTTCTACAGAAGCACAAAATCTTTTTAGTAATTTTACATAGAGAAGCAACAAGTTTACAGAAGCTTCAATCAAATTTTCTTCTTTAGGCAATCTTTCTATTTAACAAATTTAACAAAACTTCTACTAAATTGAATTTTTGTACAGGCAATCTTTTCAAATTAACAAAATAAATAAATAAATAAATAAATAACAAGGAACCTATTTTTCTGAAGCTTGAAGAATTGAAAGTTGGAACAAAGCTTTCCCTTCTGAGTAAAATTTCCAAAGCCCTTTCTAAAATCCCCACTTCCAAAAAGATGCAAAATACTGAACCAGAAAATAATCCTGAGAACCTCTTCCAAATTTTTAATCCAAAAACTCCAAAAAACAACTTTTTTTCCAGCAATTTCCTCTTTCTTTTCCTTTCCGTGAAGTGACTTCTTGCCTTTCACAGTTATGGCAATATTTTCTCTGAGAATAATCTTTCAACAAGCGTTTTGTATTTAATTTTACTCACACACATGGCTAATCTAAAATATCTTCTAACAAACTCACATATATTTTCTTTTGATAATTATAAAGAATTTATACTATTTTATGAATTTAAAAATTCAAAATTAATATCATTTTCTTTATACAAATTTAAAATTCCAATTCACATAAAAGTATTTAAACTATATTTAATCTATTTACTCAATCAAGAAAATTCAATCAATTAATTAATTTATTTAATAAAATAATTTTAATCACAAGGAATACATTACTTTACCAAATAAACTAATTCAGTTAATTAAATAAAATAAGAAGCTTTTAACTACATTATTTAAAATTAATTAAATAAGCATTGAATCATTAAGAACATTAATTTTACAAAATAAACCTTGCATAAATAAATAACAATTTAACCAGGAAAATGTAGACGTGATAACCAAACATACTAGACATAACTGATGACACACTATGATTAGGTTTGTGGCTAGACTAGGAAAAACCTCGTTACTATCTCCCAATCAACAATACCATTGAGCCTGGACACACTCAGACCTGTGAGACTAGGTGGAGTTGATGTCATGTACCTGCAATCAGACATATATCATACATGTATATACATAATCCATGATTCAAACACACTGTGAAGAGAAAATCACGAAAATCACAGGGCACTCGCAAGCGAGTGATGCAATTCTGTTCTCCTCACCAATACAATGTCACATGGAACTAACGAAATAAATATCAATTAAACTACCATGAGCATATATAGCAATATCATCTCAAGTAAACATCTATGCTAACATAAAGCATGTCACAAATAATCACCATCCAATTAGTGTATCATCACAT
>VDFB02188726.1:39410-79445 GCA_007258455.2 Sequoia sempervirens
ATCATTTTTACCAAAAACTAAGTTTTTGAGTTTGTTATGATAGAAATTTGCAAATAACGATAAATAGTTGCATGAAAAAATAGATAAGTGTGAGTTTTTGAGCTTCAATTGCATGATTTTGAGTAATTTTCATCCAATCTGAGTTTTTTTTAGCAAAGTTGGCAAGAAAAATACATCACACTATAGACATGATAGTTGTTGACATTTCAAGGTGACAGGCTAAATGGTATCACTGATCTGATATAATAAATACACTCCAAGAAGTATAGCCTAACTAGTATTAAAGGTGTGTCCCACTAGTAAAGGCACATCAATAAAATAGAATAGAAGACAAAAAATACATGGCTTCACTCTTAAAGGGGGATAGCTAGGTCTCTAGCAGCACAAGGGCTCACCTTCCTCCTTCCCTTATAGGTTTTTATCCTAACTTTGTGCATGGTGTTGTACACTGCACCTCACTAGCGATAACTGTTGAAAGGTCTTAAGGATTCTAAATAACAATAGTTTTTAGTAGAATTGATGAATAGTGATCCCATTTGTAGTGCCCAATATTGGAGGGGTCTCCTCCACTCTCTTCACCTATGCATGTCCTAATGGAGCAAGGATTGTGAGGCTTGGCTCGAATGATGTTGGCCACACCTTGGGGTACAAATTTTGTTCTCTCCCCTTTTTATACCTTGCTTGAAAATATGGTTGAGGTTTCCCATGGGGTGATGAAATCCCCAAGTAGGCATCCTACTAAATTAAAAAGGAAAATGATGTTTTTTTATCCCCAAGATCGCACTAGATGTGAGGGGAGAGCATACATAGCTTACCACTTACTTCGGTAAATGAATAAAATGTGAATTCTAAGGTATTTTTGATCCCAAAGTTTTCACTAGGCATGAGGGGAGAGCATGCGTACCCAAGACTTCACCAAACACAACAAAAAATTAATTGACCTTAAGAAATTGAAGTGTTATTTACTCTAGAAAAATTAAGACACAAGACCTGCAATAGATACGTCAGTAGTTTCAATGTTTGGTCTTCTATCCACAAAATCCATAGCTACACAAGAAAATATTAGTAACTCAGAAAGCTCAAAATACATAGAATAATTGCATACTGAGTGAAAACAATTATTCCAAGCCCTAAGACAAATGCAAAACAAAAATGAACCGATGTGTAGAATCAAACAAAATTAATCAAAATGAATTACCTTCTAGACAAATGCACTATTCTATGTGACAATTGTGCCATTATGTGTGACAATTACACAATTATTTGTGACAATTGCACCATTCTATGTGAAAAATATTACATTCTATGATAATTGCAGCATTCCTTGTGACAATTGTGTCATTCTATTAAAAATGCACCATTCTAGGGAACAAATGCACCAATCTGGCCTATAATTGCTCAAAACTTGAAAACTCATAGAAAAATGTTAAATTGAGGGACTTGAGGGTCCCACCAGGCATGCCAAATTGTATGACCTAAAAAATTGTTATGAAATTGATAAAAAAACAACAAACAAAAACAATTCAAAATCAAATTCAAAAGAGATCATATCAATGAAGCATAAAGTAAATCACAACGAACATATACTATAAACCTATGTGACCCCTTTGTTGAGCTTCATTGTTCTCCTCTTTGCACCTTGGAGAAATGTGTAATGGTACTTTCTCTCATATTTTTGGTAGCACAATAGCATAAAGCATTGATAATACCAGTATAGTTTATTTCCAATGTTGAGAGAGGAGGAATAAATGATAGGAAGGCTGAATTTATAGATGTTTGGTGACACCAATCAGTGATCAATATTTGAGGAGAGATTGAAAAGATCAACGGCTCAGAATTGATGAGTCCTCGGAGTTAACTGATATCTTGATTGTAGCTAATTGATAATATGGATCAATTAAGAGGATTGATTGGAGAGAAAACTGAGATTGATAGTTAGTTCTAGATAGAATTGATTACACAATGAAATCGAAGTGAGTGGGAGTGAAGTGGAATTGATTGAGTAGAATGAGAGTAAGTCTCAGTCAGGTGATGAGGTGGAAATACATGGGTATTTAATATTTAAATTAATTAATTATTAATTACATGTGCAAAGACCTAGAAATAAATAAATAAAATAATCAATTTTATTTATTTTAGAAGAGGATAATGTTGAGAGATAATTGGATAAATTAAATAATAATAATTAAAGAAGTGGGAAATAGGAAATAATTAATTAAACAATAATGAATTATTTAATTAAACTTTAGGAGAGAAGAATAATTACTAAATCAATTAAATAATGTTAATTATTTAATCAATATAGATGAATAGTGCTGAAATAAATGATTTAGTTATATAATTTGAAATTATTTCATTAAAAGTGGAAAATGATGAGAAATTCAAAATTAAGATAATTAAATAATAATAAATTATTTACTTATCATGATGAAGTGAAAAAGATCATTAATTTAATTATGTGGTAACATTAAATGGTGAGACCCCTAGCTGGGATTGGCTAAGTAATTGGATTCTTGACTCTGTACAGTCCACGGTTCTAGTCTCCCCGTCATTAGTGGGAGGCGTGTGGCAGTGAGTCACGTTAAAAAGTTTGCAGTGCTACTTGGGTTATGAAATTGAGTGCTGCCAGAACTCTGCCAGTCTAAAAAAATATATATATATATATATTTAATTAAATATCGAGGATAGATTAGGTAGGCCAGATGACCAAAAATGAGAAGTTTTGAAAGAAATGTATTAGTCAGATTTAAGTGTCTACACTATCCTCCTAAATTAAATAACCTTGCAATCCCAAACTTAAATTATCAATATATCATCTAAGTTACAAATATTTTTCTATTTCTTATCGAATAAATAATCAATGTGTATTTGTAAAGGAGAAAAGTGCATAGCTCTCCCATTTACTCTCTTATTTTACACTCACCTTTGGTCTAAATACAATTTCCTCATGTTAAGTTTATCTTATTTTTGTACATATGCTCACTAAAATCTTGGAACATGCTCGTAACCACTAGCCTATCTTAGTCCCAAACAATTTGTACCAATACTCTATGTAGTAATTACTTTACCTTGGACTTGAGTACACTTGAATATGAACATGTATATTCATGGATAAGAATGCACCCATACCCTTGTTCTCCCAATTCAATTGTTTCTACTTTCTTGAGCTAACCCTTTTAGGTAATTAAATAATTACCTATCAACTTGCATCCCAAATATTTCAAATTGAGAACCAAATATATATTTTTTTAAGGAAAAGTGTTGGGTCATCAATGATCATAATATTTAAATATCAATCAACCAAGGGATCATATCAAAGACAAAATATCACTTACATTAAATTGAGCCCTTGCATCAAAAGATACAATAGTTTAATTTATAATCTAGGCACCATGTGTAATACCCCTCCATTTTGCTTATGTTTTTTGACAGTATGTTTTACTTTGATAGACCCTAATACTTTTTTTTGATGTATTTGATTGCTGACAGTAGAGCAATGGAGGATTTATTTTATGATTTGATGATACACTAATTGGATGGTGATTATTTGTTACATGCTTTATGTTAGCATAGATGTTTACTTGAGATGATATTGCTATATATGCGCATGGTAGTTTAATTGATATTTATTTCGTCAGTTCCGTGTGACATTGTATTGGTGAGGAGAACGGAATTGCATCACTCGCTTGCCAGTGCCCTATGATTTCTGCAATTTTCTCTTCATGGTGTGTTTGAATCATGGATTATGTATATACATGTACAATATATGTCTGATTGCAGGATTGCAGGTACATGACATTGACTCCACCTGGTCTCACAAGTCTAAGCATGTCCAGGCTCAACGGTATTGTTGATTGGGAGATAGTAACGAGGTTTTTCCTAGTCTAGCCACAAACCTAGTCACAGTGTGTCATTAATTATGTCTAGTATGTTTGGTTGTCACATCTACGTTTGCCTGGTTAAATTGTTATTTATTTATGCAAGGTTTATTTTGTAAAATTAATGTTCTTAATGATTTAGTGCTTATTTAATTAATTTTAAATAATGTAGTTAAAAGCTTCTTATTTTATTTAATTAATTAAATTAGTTTGTTTGGTAAAATAATGTATTCCTTGTGATTAAAATTATTTTATTAAATAAATTAATTAATTGATTGAATTTTCTTGATTAAGTGAATAGATTAAATATAGTTTAAATGCTTTTATGTGAATTGGAATTTTAAATTTGTATAAAGAAAATGATATTAATTTTGAATTTTTAAATTAATAAAATGGTATAAATTATTTATAATTATCAAAAGAAAATATATGTGAGTTTGTTAGAAGATATTTTAGATTAGCCATGTGTGTGAATAAAATTAAATGCAAAACTCTTGTTGAAAGATTATTCTCAGAGAGAATATTGCCATAACTATGAAAGGCAAGAAGTCACTTCACGGAAAGGAAAAGAAAGAGGAAATTGTTGGAAAAAAAATTATTTTTGGGGTTTTTGGATTAAAAATTTGGAAGAGGTTCCCAGGATTATTTTTTGGTTCAGTATTTTGCATCTTTCTGGAAGTGGAGATTTTGGAAAGGGCTTTGGAAATTTTACTAGAAGGGAAAGCTTTGTTCCAACTTTCAATTCTTCAAGCTTTAGAAAAATAGGCTCCTTGTTATTTACTTATTTATTTTGCTGATTTTAAAAGATTTCCTGTACAAAAATTCAATTTAGTAGAAGTTTTGTTAAATTTGTTAAATAGAAAGATTGCCTGAAGAAGAAAATTTGAGTGAAGCCTATGTAAACTTGTTGCCTCTCTATGTAAAATTACCGAAAAGATTTTGTGCTTCTGTAGAAAACTTTACAGTAAAATCAGAGAGCCTCATAGAAAATTATCGTTAAACAATTGAAAACTTCAAAAGAAAACCTCTGTAGGATTGAAAATAAGATCCTCTATTATCCTTTGGTAAAATTGAGAAAATTGAGATCCTCTGATAAATTGGGAAAATTGGGAAAACCTTAGTGAAATTTTGTAAACATTTCCTGTAGAAAGTTTATGTGAAAACAATTTATCCTCCTGTAGAAATTTTTTGTTAAAATTTGCCCATTTGAAATAAATGTATTTGATAATACTTATACATATATATCAAATATATATATATATATATATATATATATATGTACATCATTGATAGAATTTTCAGGCTGTAGAAATCCTCTGTTAAAAGATAATATTTTTTTTTTAAAAAGAAATTGGATTAAAATCTATATGGTGAATGATAGAAAATTGCAGGTTTATTTTTCTTTATTTAAGAATAAAGTATGTTATAGAAGAGTATTTGGGGGGGGTGGCGTGTGGGGGGGCGCAGGGGCTACCCCCACAGCCACCCCTTAAAGGGCAATGGTTGTGGAGGCAGTCGGTGCTACCCTCATAGGCAACGCTCAGGCTACCAACACAGTCGCAGCCCATATGGGTTGGCTATATAAACAACCCCACTGAACCTTAAATTTCACTCGCCCTTCCTTTAATGTTTTAAAATTCTTATTTTTTTTATAAATGATTTTGTTTGTATAAGAATAATATTTAATATATATATATATATTAATTTTATTATTTGTTGCAAAATTATATTTAATTTTAATATATTGAAAATTGTATATATATTTAATATATATACATTTTAAATGTATATTCTTTTAATAAAAGTATGAAATGAATTGTTTTTAAAATGAAATGTTTTGCAGAGAAAGATAATTATTTAATTATTATTGGGAAATTGTAGTAAACAAATAGATTCAAATGCATTATTTGTTTGTAAATGAGATTGTATTAAGATCTAGTTTATTTTGGGAAAAGTATTATTACTATCTTGAGATGGCAATTGGATTTAGGAAATCCTAATGTTAGTTAAATAATTTCCTGAATTGCGTTTAAAGATGTGTTTTCTTCTGTTCATGTTGTTTGGACAAATTGGGGTTAATTGAGAATATAAGTCTTCTAGATGTAATTCCTTTGTGAGGGGGTTGTTATTTGTGATGGAATAGCCCTTTTGAATTAACTTGGGTAGTGCACATGGTTCTTTTTCTGTTTGGACACCTGGTACTATGAATGGGTTGTGACATCTATTGTTATATAGTTGGTACTTGATGTTGGTTTGCGTACACCTTGTCTACCCATAGTTTGTGGAATTAGTTTCCTTATGTTGTTATTAGGGGAGTGGCTCTTTATGAGGTTCGGCACACAAAGTGATGCCTGGGTAACTCATGTAGAGTTAGTTTAATCAGTGAAAACTAAATCAAATCAATACATTAGGTAGTCTAAAACCTTTAATTTGGATTAATTATGCCTCACTCATGAACTCAAGGCCTAGTTTGGAACTTGGGGATGAGTCAGAAGACTGGAATGACAAGATGAATATCTTTTCATTATGAAGATAATCGATTCCACAATAGATTACAGCGTGGTTTGGTTTTAAGTAAGGAGTTACGGGGTAACCCAAGATGAGGCAGAACCTATGAAGATTAAACTTGGGTAACCTATGCAACATTGTGATGACACTCCACCTAAAATAACAGTATCTTTGTGAACTTATTGTACTTGATCTTTTAGTTCTGGAAGCAATGTACAACCATTATGTTAAGTTTGTACTTGTATAATTTTGTCTATGGTTTTTCCTGTGTCTAGGGTTTGTAGGTTATGTCTAGGAAACCTTTTACTCTCCTAAGCACCTGCGGGCCTACCGGCACCACTCTGGTTGCCGGAACATGCACCTGCTAACCGCTGATCCCCTCAGCTCTGTTTCAGGCTTTTACCAGTACTTTTGATGGAGGCGCAGGGCCCCACGTACCACCCACAAAGCGTTTAACGATCGAGGCAAATTTCAACACTGCCCTCATAGGTAGCACTCAAGCTTCCAACACAACCGTGGCCCATATGGGTCGGCTATGTAAACAGCCCCACTGTACCTTAAATTTCACTTGCCCTTCCTTTAATGTTTTAAAATTTTGATTTTTTTTATAAACAATTTTGTTTGTATAAGAATAATATTTAATATATATATATAAATTTATTATTTGTTGCAAAATTATATTTAATTTTAATATATTGAAAATTGTATATATATTTAATATATATACATTCTAAATGTATATTCTTATAATAAAAGTATGAAATGAATTGTTTTTAAAATGAAATGTTTTGTAGAGAAAGATGATAATTATTTAATTATTATTGGGAAATTGTAGTAAACAAATAGATTCAAATGCATCATTTTTTTGTAAATGAGATTGTATTAAGATAGTTTATTTTGGGAAAAGTATTATTACTATCTTGAGATGGCAATTGGATTTAGGAAATCCTAATGTTAGTAAATAATTGCCTGAATTGCATTTAAAGTTGTGTTTTCTTTTGTTCATGTTGTTTGGAAAAATTCGGGTTAATTGAGAATATAAGTCTTCCAGATGTAATTCCTTTGTGAGGAGGTTGTTATTTGTGATGGAATAGCCCTTTTGAATTAACTTGGGCAGTGCACATGGTTCTTTTTTTGTTTGGACACTTGGTTCTATGAACGGGTTGTGACGTCTATTGTTATATAGTTGGTACTTTTTGTTGGTTTGGGTGTACCTTTTCTACCCATAGTTTGTGGAATTAGTTTCCTTATGTTGTTATTAGGGGAGTGGCTCTTTATGAGGGTCAGCACACAAAGTGGTGCCTGGGTAACTCATGTAGAGTTAGTTTAATCAATGAAAACTAAATCAAATCAATACATTAGGTAGTCTAAAACCTTTAACTGGATTAATTATACCTCACTCATGGACTCAAGGACTAGTTCAAACTTGGGGATGAGTCGAGAAGGCCTGGAATGACAAGATCAATATCTTGTCATTATGAAAGATAATCGATTCTGCAATAGATTGCATGTGGGATTTGGTTTCCTAAGAGGTTACCAGGGTAACCCAAGATGGGGGCCAGAACCTAGGAAGATTCGCCTGGGTAACCTATGCAACATTGTGATGACACTCCACCTAAAATAACAGTATCTTTGTGAACTTATTGTACTTGATCCTTCAGTTCTGGAAGTAATGTAACCATTATGTTAAGTTTGTACATATATAGTTTTGTCTATGGTTTTTCTTGTGTCTAGGGTTTGTAGGTTATGTCTAGGGAACCTTTTTACTATCTCCTAGCACGGGGGGTGGGCCTACAGGTATCACTTGGTTGGTTGGAATGTGCACCTTACACCATTGGATCCCCAGTTCTTGTTTGTGGTGATGAGTACTTCTTGATTGGAGAGTTTGTGTGTGTATATGTACTTTCTCATATTTCTCATTTGTATCAATGGATACCTTATTTATGTATCACTCCTCAATTATAATTGGGGAGAATTTTTGTAACATGTAATTGTACACTTTTGTATGACCTACCTCATTTGGAAATGAGTATTGTAATTTTTATTATAAATGCAATGTAAGAATGAATCATTTTTGTAATTTATTCCTTCAATGATGTAATTTATTTTTTATTGAATGTATGTCCTTAAGTTTAAGAGAATTAATCACATGCTATGTTTAGTTACTTTTGTTATTTATGGGATTTGCATGTAGTGCATTGTCACGTATCTTAGGGAATGTTTGCATTAATAATGTTCATGTTACATGTGATAATACACTTCTTTTTTTAAATATTACACTTATGTAGTGATTGCGACATTCCTTAAGGTTATGTGGCGGGGCATTACAGATTGGTATCAGAGCCAAGGTTTCTAACACTAGGTGCTCTAGATAATTGTGAGCCCATTAGATTTTCCTAGATGTTAGACTATGTAGTAATGTTTTATGTTAGCTTTGTTTGTTTTGTATCTGAGACTTGTTCTTTATTTTGTGTAGGATCATGCCTAGACATCGTGGTAGAGGTCATGGTCAAGGTCGATGTCGAGGTCGAGGCCATGGGCCAAACCGCTAGGTTACTCCCCCTCAGAGCTCTCACGAGAGTGAGCATGCCAAACAATTGGGTCCTCAGTTGGAACAGACAAGTGGGGAACAGATTTCGATTCAGCTAGAGGTTGAGGGAGCACAGTTGCATCCCTTACTGGAAGAGGTACTTTCCAAACTTGGTCTGAGGCAGGAAGTTGATTAGGAGGTGGTTAGGGAACGTGATAGATCTCCTAGGAGAATTTTTAAGACTACAAAGTAGGATGCTATAGTTGCAGGACATATGAGAGATTTTTTGAGGGCACGCCCTCCTACATTTGATGGCACAGGTGGTGGTCTAGAAGCAAAGACCTAGTTATTAGACTTGGGAAGATGTTTTTCTATGCACCCATATGGTAGCAATACCCGAGCTAGACGTGACATCATGCATCTTAGAGGTTTTGCCTCTACTTGGTGGAATTTAGAGGAGCGGAAGCTCCATCTAGAGATTGGGTCAGTTTCTTTGGAAATGTTCTTAGAAATATTTAGTGTATGTTTCCTATCTGAGCATTGGAGACAACGACAAGCTGATGAGTTTCATGATTTATGTCAGTTGGCCTTATCTATTGAGCAGTATGAGCGCAGATTTTATGAGCTCAAACAATATGTTGGGATTGGAGACAATGAGGTGATGTTGGTACAACATTTCATCAGGGGTTTGAACGCTCGTATTAGTGAAGGAGTTAGATTCTTCGAGCTGAAGACTATGGAGGTTGTTGTGGAGAAAGTGTGTATTGTGGAGGAGAATCTGACTATGGCATTGGGTGGACATACAGGTGTCCAAATAGGTATTGCACCTATAGCAGTTTTTGGTCCACGAGGTGGTCAGATACAGACAGGAGGTTCCTCTAGAAACCAATAGACACCCGCTAAGGGTGGACAACAGTAGCAGTGTAATCCATAGAAGAATAATAATTCACAGTCTCAGCAGGGTAATAGTTCTCAGTCAAGAAAGAACAGTAACTGGTGGCGCAATAAGAGCAATCGACAAGATTAGCCAGCTCAAAGTGCATAGTCTATAGTTAGTAGAGGCAGCTTTCAGCAATCCAATGCACCTTCAAGTGGCAAAGGATTTGGTAGAGGTACTGGTTGTTATTCTTATGGTCAGCAAGGACATATTTCTAGGCAGTTCCCTATGAGAGGTTCATCAAGATATGGACAGTGACTGACAGCTTCTGAGCCTACAGTTGGAGATGCAGGCCATTCACATACAGTTTCTGTTGTGGTAAATAACCACTTGGCAGATCATCAGAATACTATGGTCGAGACTTCAAGTCAGTTACAGGGTACTAATGTTACTATTCTTTTTTATTTTGGAGCTATTGATTCATTTATTTCACCTACTATTGTTGAGCGATGTGGTTTTGTGGCGGTAAAGAAAGGTGGTAAGTGGCAGGTAGAATTCACCTCTGGGGTGAAGGTAATGGTAGAGAACCTTATACACAATTGTGGACTAAGAATTGGTTCGCTATCTACCTTAGTAGATCTTCATGTTACACCTCTTGGTTCGTATGATATTGTTTTAGGTATGGACTGGTTAGAATCTCATCATGTTGTGATTGACTATTAACTGAAGATAGTAAGTTGTATTAATGATTCTAGTGCAAAAGTTGAAATCATTGGTGTTCAGAGACCTATCTCTTTGTGGATGATTTCTGTTATGCAATTGAAGAGATGTCTTCGTCAGGGATGTCAATTTTTTGCAACAATAGTTAATGACTTGGAGGTAGGGGAGATTCGAGAGATATCTCTTGATGATCACCCTATCCTTAGGGAATTCACAGATGTATTTCCTAGTGATATACCTAGTATGCCACCAAAATGGGATATTGATTTCAGAGTTGACCTAGTTCTTGGAGCAGAGCCCTTATCTTGAGCCCTATATAGAATGACTACTCAGGAACTAGAAGAGCTTCGTATTCAGTTGGAGGAACTTTTGGCCAAGGGTTTTATTCATCTGAGAGTTTCTCCCTGGGGAGCACCTATCATCTTTGTAAAGAAGAAGGACGGATCACTTAGATTGTCCATTGACTATCGTCAATTGAACAAAGTAATGATAAAGAATCGATATCCTTTACCCAGAATCGATGATCTTTTCGATCAGATTAAGGGAGATAATGTGTTCTCTAAGATTGATCTAAAATCATGTTACCATCAGTTACACATTGCAGAAGTGAACATTCATAAAACAGCATTCTGAACTCGTTACGGGCACTACAAATTCACAATAGTATCGTTTGGGTTAACGAATGCACCATCAGTTTTCATGAGTTTGATGAATGGTTTCTTTCGCACATACCTTGATCATTTTGTTCTTGTGTTTCTGAATGATATTTTGATCTATTCGAGAAATATGAAGGAGCACGAAGAGCATCTGAGACAGGTATTGCAGTGCTTGAGGGAGAATCAATTATACACAAACCTGAAGAAGTGTTGCTTCTTTCAGACTGAGGTGAAATACCTTGGTCATGTGATTTCTGGAAAGGGTATTAATGTGGATCCTTTGAAGATCCAAGCGATTATTGATTGGCCTGTGCCTACCAACATAGCTGAGGTTCGTAGTTTTATGGGTCTTGCTAGATACTATAGACAGTTTGTTCAGGGGTTTTCTAGGATAGGGCACCCCATTACTTCTCTTCATAGGAAAGGGAAGAAATTTGTCTGGATAGATCAGTGTCAGTTGGCTTTTCAGACCCTTAAGGAAAAGCTGACTAGTGTGCCTATATTAGTTGTTCCTGATCATGCTAAGGATTTTTTTGTTTGCACTGATGCGTCTTTGGAGGGTTTAGGAGCAGTATTGATGCAAGAAGGGCGCGTGATCGCTTATGAGTCTCTGAAACTCAAGGATCATAAACTAAATTATCCCACTCATGATTTGGAGCTTGCTGCAGTTGTTCATTCATTGGTTCAATGGAGGCATTTCTTATTGGGTCACCGCTTCGAACTTCATTGTGATCACCGTAGTCTACAATATATTTTTACGCAACCTAATTTGAATGCTAGACAGAGACGATGGATGGAGTTCTTATGTGAATATGATTTTTAGGTGAAATATGTTCAAGGAAAAGAGAACGTAGTGGCTGACGCTCTCAGTTGCCGACGACATGAGATTTCTGCTATTACTCTTGGAGTTGATCTGAGGAGCCAAATTTTAGTAGCACTTCCTACAGACAGATTGTATCAGGAGGTGAAGACAGAGATTGAATTAGGTAGACCCCTAGAGGGTAGACTCACAGGGTATACTCTTGAGTTAGATGGTTTATTGTGACATTTAGGTTGTATCTATGTACCACATTCAGAAGGTCTTTGCACATTGATTATGACTGAGGCACATCGAGCATCTTACTCAGCTCATCCTGGTGTTAAGAAGATGTATGCAGATCTTTGACAGTTTTACTATTGGCCCGGTATGAAGCGTGATATCGCTGATTTTGTTTCAAGATGTCTTGAGTGCCAAAGAGTTAAAGCTGAGCATCAACATCCCACCAGATTATTATAGCCACATCTCATTCCTGAATGGAAATGGGATATTATATCGGTTGATTTCATTGTTGGTTTACCTATGTCATCATGTTGACATGATGCCATTATGGTTATTGTTGACAGATTGACTAAGGTAGCACATTTTTCTCCAGTTCAATCATTTATAATGCTTCATCTATAGCTAGGATATTCATGGAGGATATTGTTAGGTTGCATGGAATTCCTCATAGGATTATATTAGATAGAGATCCTATGTTTACATAAGCCCTATGGACTTCATTACAATATGCTCTAGGTACACAGTTGAACTTTAGTTCAGCATATCATCCTGAGACCAATGGTCAAACAGAGAGATTCAATCAAATTCTTGAGGATATGCTCAGAATGTATGTAATGGACCAACAATCACATTGGGAAGATTATCTGTACTTAGTGGAATTTGCCTACAATAATGGGTATCAAAGTTCCATAGGTATGCCCCCTTTTCAGGAATTATATGGACATCCTTGTCGGACTCCATTGAGTTGGGATCAACTTGAGGATAGAGTTTTACTTGGACCTTAGATGCTTCGAGACATGGAACAACAGGTTGATCGCATTAGAGAACATCTAATAGTAGCACAGGATAGACAAAAGAAGTATGTCGGTGTGCATAGAGTGGATTGCCAATTATCAATTGGTGATAGGGTTTTTCTTTGAGTGTGACCCCGAAAGAGTCCAATCCATTATGGAAAAGGCTCTAAGCTTGCACCTCAATTTTTTGGACCATTTGAGATTCTAGAGAGGATTGGCCCTGTGGCATATCGACTCGCCTTACCACCCAGTTTGTCACGTATTCATGATGTCTTCTATGTGTTCATTCTTAGACCTTATCATTCTAATATTTCACATGTGCTTGATTGGAATGCGTTATAGGTAGAGGAAGGGCAGCTGGCTTTGGAGCCCATGGGAATTCCTCAGCGTCGAAGGCTCATTCTCGGGGGTCGAGACGTTGACTAGGCGAGGATCTAATGGGATCCTAGTGATGAGGCATCAGCTACTTGGGAGGATGCAACACACATGAGGGAGCTTTATCCCTATTTTTTCGTAGGCTTTCAGGAGTAAGCCTGATCCTAGGGGGGAGGATGTAGTACCCGTCCATTTTGCTTATGTTTTTTGACAATATGTTTTTACTTTGATAGACCCTAATACTTTGTTTTGATGTATTTGACCGCTTATAGTAGAGCGATGAAGGATTTATTTTATGATGTGATGATACACTAATTGGATGGTGATTATTTGTGGCATGCTTTATGTTAGCATAGATGTTTACTTGAGATGATATTGCTATATATGCTCATGGTAGTTTAATTGATATTTATTTCGTCAGTTCCATGTGACATTGTATTGGTGAGGAGAACAGAATTACATCACTCGCTTGCGAGTGCCCTGTGATTTATGTGATTTTCTCTTCATGGTGTGTTTGAAACATGCATTATGTATATACATGTATGATATATGTCTGATTGCAGGATTGCAAGTACATGACATCAACTCCACTCGAAGAGAATATTGCCATAACTGTGAGTAAAATTAAATGCAAAACTCTTGTTGAAAGATTATTCTCGGAGAGAATATTGCCATAACTGTGAAAGGAAAGAAGTCACTTCACGGAAAGGAAAAGAAAGAGGAAATTGCTAGAAAAAAAAATTAATTTTGGGGTTTTTCGATTAAAAATTTGGAAGAGGTTCTCAGGATTATTTTCTGGTTCAGTATTTTGCATCTTTCTGGAAGTGGGGATTTTGGAAAGGGCTTTGGAAATTTTACTCAGAAAGGGAAAGCTTTGTTCCAACTTTCAATTCTTCAAGCTTCAGAAAAATAGGTTCCTTGTTATTTATTTATTTATTTTGTTAATTTGAAAAGATTGCCTGTACAAAAATTCAATTTAGTAGAAGTTTTGTTAAATTTGTTAAATAGAAAGATTGCCTGAAGAAGAAAATTTGATTGAAGCTTCTGTAAACTTGTTGCTTCTCTATGTAAAATTACTAAAAAGATTTTGTGCTTCTGTAGAAAACTTTACAGTAAAATCAGAGAGCCTCATAGAAAATTATCGTTAAACAATTGAAAACTAGTTGGTATGATTTTTCCACAGTCCATAGAGTAATAGAGCAAGCTTTTGGATTCAATTGAAAACTTCAAAAGAAAACAAAAGAAAACCTTTGTAGGATTGAAAATAAGATCCTCTGTTATCCTTTGGTAAAATTGAGGAAATTGAGATCTTTTGATAAATTGGGAAAACTAGGAAAACCTAAGTGAAATTTTGTAAACATTTCCTATAGAAAGTTTATGTGAAAACAATTTATCCACCTATATAAATTTTTTGTTAAAATTTTCCCATTTGAAATAAATGTATTTGATAATACTTATACATATATATCAAATATATATATATATATATATATGTACATCACTGATAGAATTTCCTTGTAGAAATCCTTTGTTAAATAATAATATTTAAAAAAAAAAATTAGATTAAAATTTGTATGGAGAATGATAGAAAATCATAGGTTTATTTATCTTTATTTAAGAATAAAGTATGTTATAGAAGAGTATTGGGGGGGGCGCATGGGCTACCCCACAGCCGCCCCATAAAGGGCAACGGTTGTGGAGGTAGTCGGCACTGCCCTCACAGGCAGCGCTCAGGCTACCAACACAGTTGCGGCCCATATGGGCCGGTTGTGTAAATAGCCCCACTGAACCTTAAATTTCACTCGCCCTTCCTTTAATGTTTTAAAATTCTTATTTTTTTTATAAATGATTTTGTTTGTATAAGAATAATATTTAATATATATATATATATATTAATTTTATTATTTGTTGCAAAATTATATTTAATTTTAATATATTGAAAATTGTATATATATTTAATATATATACATTCTAAATGTATATTCTTTTAATAAAAGTATGAAATGAATTGTTTTTAAAATGAAATGTTTTGTAGAGAAAGATGATAATTATTTAATTATTATTGGGAAATTGTAGTAAACAAATAGATTCAAATGCATTATTTGTTTGTAAATGAGATTGTATTAAGATAGTTTATTTTGGGAAAATTATTATTACTATCTTGAGATGGCAATTGGATTTAGGAAATCCTAATGTTAGTTAAATAATTTCCTGAATTGTGTTTAAAGTTGTGTTTTCTTCTATTCATGTTGTTTGGACAAATTGGGGTTAATTGAGAATATAAGTCTTCCAGATGTAATTCCTTTGTGAGGGGGTTGTTATTTGTGATGGAAAAGCCCTTTTGAAATAACTTTGGTAGTGCACGTGGTTCTTTTTTTGTTTGGACACCTGGTTCTATGAACGGGTTGTGACGTCTATTGTTATATAGTTGGTACCTGATGTTGGTTTGCATGCACCTTGTCTACCCATAGTTTGTGGAATTAGTTTCCTTATGTTGTTATTAGGGGAGTGGCTCTTTATGAGGGTCAACACACAAAGTGGTGCCTGGGTAACTCATGTAGAGTTAGTTTAATCAGTGAAAACTAAATCAAATCAATACATTAGGTAGTCTAAAACCTTTGATTGGATTAATTATACCTCACTCATGGACTCAAGGACTAGTTCAGACTTGGGGACGAGTCGAGAAGGCCTAGAATGGAAAGATTGATATATTGTCATTATGAAAGATAATCGATTCCGTAATAGATTGCATGTGGGGTCAGGTTTCGTAAGAGGTTACCAGGGTAACCCAAGATGGGGGCCAGAACCTAGGAAGATTCGCCTGGGTAACCTATGCAACATTGTGATGACACTCCACCTAAAATAACAGTATCTTTGTGAACTTATTGTACTTGATCCTTCAGTTCTGGAAGCAATGTAACCATTATGTTAAGTTTGTACTTGTATAATTTTTTCTATGGTTTTTCTTGTGTCTAGGGTTTGTAGGTTATGTCTAGGGAACCTTTTTACTATCTCCTAGCATGGGGGGTGTGCCTACAGGTACCACTTCATTGGGTGGAACGTGCACCTTACACCATTGGATCCCCAGTTCTTGTTTGTGGCGACGAGTACTTCTTGATTGGAGAGCTTGTGTGTGGATATGTACTTTATCATATTTCTCATTTGTATCAGTGGATACCTTATTTATGTATCACTCCTCAATTGTAATCGGGGAGAATTTTTGTAACATGTAATTGTACACTTTTGTATGACCTACCTCATTTGGAAATGAGTATTGTAATTGTTATTATAAATGCAATGTAAGAATGAATCATTTTTGTCTTTATACCTTCAATGATGTAATTTATTTGTTATTGAATTTATGTCTTTAAGTTTAAGATAATTAATCACATGCTATGTTTAGTTACTTTTGTTATTTATGGGATTTGCATGTAGTGCGTTGTAGCGTATCTTAGGGAATGTTTACATTAATAATGTTCATGTTACGTGTGATAATACACTTTTTAAAAAAAGAAATATTACACTTTCGTAGTGATTACAACATTCCTTAAGGTTACGTGGCGGGGTATTACACCATGCATCTTTACTTTGGGTGTCTTCTCATAATGTTTATCAACAACAAGAATTGATTGCTATCAATGAATTCAAAAGTGTTTTATTATATCTATTAGGGCCTTAAAAATTTTGTCTAACACCACCAATTTATAGGCATAAGTGAAAGCATCAACACCCTAGTTTTGAAAATTAGGTGAAACAAAAAGAGAATTACACTAGGGGGACCAAACCATATATAACCCCATCTAGAATCATAAAAATAGTTTTTTGTGGAGATTAATAATAGTGAAAACATGGTTGATTCAATTATAGAAACTATATTTTGATAATCAACTATCCTAAACTAAAAAATAGAGCTTAGTCACTCTAGTCCTCTCAAGTTCATTGATATTTGTAGTCTCCACTCTTTATTTAGGTCTAAATTTTATTTACTATATATATTAGTTAGTTAGACTTTAAATAAGTGTAGGTTTACTTTTGTGATAGGTCGAATCTAGGTGCTAGAATACGAGCAGCAAACGAGAGAATGCAAATAACACTAAAAACAACATACACCTCAAGATTAGCCTAGTTGGATTCAACACAAAATAAAGGCAACAAATGGAACTTTTTACCTTGTTTCGAATCGATTCTTTGGTTGGCCCTTCGATCTTTGATGTTGTATGCTCCTTGGATGGCAAGAGATGCAAGCTAGATGATTATATGAAGATGGATGCAAGTGGGTGCAAGCATGAAAATGGCTAAGTGTGGATTCTAGAAAAAAATTGTAAGAGTTTGGCTACAATGCATGATCTCTCCAAAATGAGAGAAAAGAGGGGGTATTTATAGAGATTTTAGAAATCTCTAGGGAAATGGATAGTCAAGATTGAGCCACCAAGATCAATATGTAGGGAGAAGGTGAGTTGAGAACTCACAAGCCCTCACATCTTAACATGTGGCTTGTGATATGGCTTAAAAAGGGTGATGTGTACATAAGGTGGAAGGATAGTACATGACATGGAGAGGGTACATAGTACTTTGGGATTGGGACAAGATCTCCTCATAAATGAGGTACTTGTCCCCATGTGGGTGAGAAGACATGTGGGAAATTAAAAATTCCTCAAATATTCTCATGGGGATGAGAGAAGGAATTTAAAATTCCTTTAAATGTATTGGAGAATTAAATGTGAATTAAAAATTCACATGGAAAAGGGGTGCCTTCTCCAAAAAGAAAAGCATTTAATAGGGTTGACTTAGGACACATGACATGGAGTGATTAAGGTTGTGCAAATACTTGATTAGACTAATTAATTACATATTAGAAGAGGGTTAGATTTCACATGTGACTTGATGTGACAAGTCAAAAATCACATGGGGAAGAGAAAAAGGAATTTAATATTCCTTGGAAAGATAAAAGGAATTAAAAATTCCTTGAGAGGTTGATTAGGCTAGTTAGTGAAGGATTAGAGGAGGGCTAGGTGGCTAAGAGAGATTAGAGGCCAACTTGCAAAAGTTGGAGGATGTGACACATTTTAATCAAGGATTAAGCATGTGCACATCCCTAATTATGAGATTAGAAGAATAATTGGGATTAGATAAAAAATGATGGAGGATGGGACATTTGAGGAACTAAATAAATGTGATATTTATTTAATTCATTTGATGAAAAGGAGAATTAAATAGATAAGGTATTTATTTATTAATTAAATACCTTAGGGATTTGACAGAATTAAGGACATTAATTAAATAATAGTGATATTACTTAATTAATGCAAATAAGGGGATGCTTAGAAGAAAGGGGATAAATTTGGATAAATCAAGTGTCCAAATTTAGGTGTCTACAACTTTATATACCTATATTTTGGTGAACCTTGTTATTTCAAACCAAGTGATAGGTCTAGATAATGGCTTATTTTATGTTGTTTTTATACATGTTTCAAGATACTTTTAAATACATTCTCTATACAAGGTTTCTATATTATACTATCCTTTCATATCCATTATGCAGACTTGAACCTTAAATGTGATGATGGAATTATGATTATAATATATTAGTATTATATGGTTTAGATGAATATATGTATGGAATGTTGATGGAATACTATGAGTTAATTATGATAGTTATCCTCGTGTACATGTTTTGCAGAATTAACTTGTTTGCAACTAAAGAGGAACCATGGCGCAACAGTTGTGGGATGAACCCGTAGCAAAAGGAATGACTGGACGTCAAAACAAAGGAAGCTCTAGGTTAAGCTAAACATGGTGATCATTGATCAAAGACACCTAATGAAGGTTGGACGTGTGTTATTATAACCAGTTTAATAAACGTTGAAGAAGAGGTCTCCTTCACTTATGGAATTTTGACAAGTGGTTGTATGTTTACATACAGTTCTGTTTTGACAAAGTTCTAGTTTTGATAGGATTATCTTTCCTTTTCAATTATAGGTTGAATAATTCAAGTCTTAATTCTACGCTCTATTATCCTAGGAGTGGAGTTAATTTTTTCAGTTAGTTGTTTCTTTCAATAAAGATTCCCTCAAGCTTGTATATAGTTGTTGGTTGAATTCGTAGGATAGTTAGTTGGTTTTTACTCAGTTTTATGTTCTCAGTCACTTTCAGTTTCAAGAAATAAAAAAATATTCCAAATGATTGAGTCCAATCTTTGGAAAGATCTTTTGTAATATTTTACAATATCCAATGAATGGAGTTAATCTTATGGGATGCGTAGAATCTATTAGTTAGATTGATTTTAGTTAAATTGGAAAAAATTACTTGAGCAGGCCACTCAAGGTATTGTTCTTCACTTCATTTTCCAATTATTTATTTCTATTAATAGTTGTTATTAGTTTATCATTGTTTCATGAATCATATGCAAGTTAATTAGAATTTCATCTCTTGCTTATTGTGAATAATGCATGTAATGGTTATTAGTAGCACTTCGGAGGATAGTTCAGTTGGGTCATTAGTTTTTATTAAGTTTTTAGTTAATATAGCATTGTTATATTAGCAACAATTCAGTTACAGTCTAAGTTGTAGGTACCCGTAGCAACTAGTTCTAGTTTATGTTTTTAATGTTTTGTAGTTCTGTGAATTTCCAGCAAGTAGAATAACTTAAGTAGGGTAGTTTAGGTAGCTTTAAATCCATGAAGGCATATATAATGTTGCACCATCATAAGCTTACAAGCCTTGGGTTGACAATTTAATTTGGTCTTAAGCAATGTAAAGTGGATTGTTCAGCTAATTAAACCTCTGAATTGAGTAGGTACTTCCAAGTTTACAATGCATTAGCTTAGACTCTACATTTTTTATGTCATTGTTGAGGATGGTGCTATCTTCATAGACCTATTTTTATAGTTTTTATAGTTAAATTTTATTTTCATCATTAGGACTGTTAAATACAATATTTTCCAACTCTGAAGATATACTAACATTATGGAGGACCATTGAATCTAAAGCCATATTTCATGTATGCAGAGGCAAAGAGACTCCTTGGGTAGGTTCCTTCCCTCCACACGCTAGGAAGCTATTTCAAAAATTGGTGATCATAGTACTCAGAGTGAAGGTACCACTTGTAGTGCCCCTCTGAATTGGTCTTTTTGGACATTTGTGTAAGTGTTTATTTGTGGTTCATTGTTGTTCAAGTAATGTTTTGGGTTACTTTGCTCGTATTTGTAACGTTGATTTAATTAAAGTAATGATTTAAATTATTAAATCATTAGGAGAATTTTAGTAATTAATTATTAAATTAATTTGAAGGTGTATAATTATTTGATAGGTTATACTATTATTTTATTAAAAATGAATGTGTAAATAAAAACATAAATTTACATTTATAAATAATGTTTATTTTAAATTAAATATATAGTGGATTAATAATCCACTTATTAATAAAGTTTATTTTTAAATTTAAAATATTTTGATGAGAGGTATTTAATAAAGTATTATATTTGAAATGATAAAATTCAAAAAATAATAGAAGTAAAATATTTACGTAACCAATTCCGTTGTCAAACGAAGATCTCCAGGTTGGAATTTATTGTTCTTCTTTTTGTCCATCATTGCAAAGGTTATGTTTAATAATTGTTGGCTATTTGAAATTTATTAGAGTCATGTTGCTTAATGGATTTTCTTTTGGCTGCAAAATTATCATCCCGTACTCCTTATTGCTTGCGTTCTATTCAATTTGTTTTATTTACTTATTTTGTTCCCTGCAAGAGGATTACTGGTAATTATGCAAGATTAGCTCTCAGGTTTAGTCACCCAGCCACTGATTTTACCTAGCATATCCACCATCATTCATTTGATTAAGAGCTCATTCTTTCTCTAAGATCACCCTCCTGGCTGTGCCGCCTCTCATTTGTTATTATGTTTTGGGTTATAAGGAAATATATATTTCTTTTAGTATAGGCTACATACCATTTAAAAACTTTGTATACTGTGTGATTAATTACTTTTTGAATCCTTTGGTTTTATTTTACTTTCCTTTCTTTTAGTATAGGCTACTTACCATTTTAAAAAAAGAAAACTTTGTATACTCTGTGATTAATTACTTTTTGAATCCTTTGGTTTTATTTTACTTTCCTCCCTCACGTGGCTAGCATTTTGTTTATTAAACTTCAAATTCTTTATTTAATCCTACCATAAAGGAGACCCTATTCCTAAATAGCAGATATATTTTAGATTAGAATATTCCTTCTAAACTAAAAATTCTTAAAAGTAAGAAAGAATAAGAAGCTTGGAGTTGTAAATTTTAGTACATATAGAGTATGAAATGTGTTTATATGGGCTCCTTAATCAAAATAGATTTATAATAATTATATTTTTGTTTTATGCTGATATTTTATGTGGACTTATATATATGATTTAATATATTTATATCTGGATAATTTATGGAAAGATAATTAAATCTGATAGATTTGAAAAGAAGGGCAAATATTCTAGTAAATTTGAGGTGGTTAATCAAATAGGATATTTCAATGCAAATTATCGTATTTCGTTATGTATAATTTTTGAAACGATATTAATTGATTCAAAAATTAGGTCAAATATTAAAGGGGGGGTTAATTCATGGCAATTTGGCTATTACTCTTCAAATTAGATTTAATTACAAGTTCTTTTAAAATTTGATTTATTTACAAGTTCTTTTAAAATTAGATTTGTGAATTGCATATAATTGTATATATATATATATATATATATATATATATATATATATTTATGAAAAATAAAACGTTCTCATCAATATGGAAAAATTATAGTAGATGCCCTAATGCTCTATAGTCGTGAGGTTTCTAAAAAATATATATATAAAAAACCATAATTTACCTTAACTTTAGACATAGTGCTTAACCCTCTTTTTTTTTTTTGGAGACCCACGTATTCTTTAAGTTTAAGGATTCCTTAAATAAAGGAATGAAGAATATATTCCCACTATTTTTTTTTTAAGAAAAGAAAAAGTGGGGCATATTTTTAAAAGTAAGAGCATGTGAAAGGATAAGAATAATAATAAAGGGTGAGAATTATAAAAATAGCATTTGGTATATTTAAATTCAAACAGCAATTAGTTTTGAAATCGTTTTAAATAGTTTCTTTTATAATTTTAATGTTATCACAAATGGATACAATGATTAAGTGTAACATGCTAATTTTAATGCATTTGTTGAAATTATTACTTTTAAATGTATAGTTGGGTATTTGCTGTAATTCTTAATTAAATCTATTTATTTATTTTTGTGTAAAAAAATGTATATATTAAGAGCATAAATTTAGAGAAATTAGTAGGTACAAAAAGTGTAGTTGGATAATCGTTGTTGTTCATAATTAAATTTGTTTTAATTATTTATTTATTTATTAGTAAACAGATGTATGAGTTAAGATTTCTAAATTAAGAGAAATCCATTGGTTTAATTATCATAAGGTTTCATAATTCTTTATTTATTCAAAAATTCAATATGGACGTATATAAGTAGAATATAATTGATGATTATTGAGTATTTGATATTCTTTAAATTGATTTATTATGAAATTGGATTTAATTGAGTTTTATAATTGTGTCAAGGCGTAAGAATTCCAATTACGTAGATAAAGCTATTTAATTCTAGTGGTTAATTGATTGGACAATGAATATCGTTTTCATTTGAATTTATGGTTGTTGATTGTTAATTTGGTTGTATTGTTGAGTTGTGAGTGGTTGATTATTTATATTGTTCTTTTAAAATTTGTAACATGGAAGTGTTAGTTGATTTTAGTATAATTTTAATGGTTTCCTTTTAGATGATACTTCCTCTTGTGTTAATCCTGATTCGAGGAGTCTTCATTCATTGAATGTGTTGCAATTTGAGAACCCATTTGTTTTGGTTTACCTTCGTTTGTGGGTTTATGGTTAGTTGTTCTTCTTGGGATTCCAGAGGATGGAAAATAATATGTTGCCTCATCATTGGTTTCTGTTTTGGTTTTTTGAATGGTTGTTGTTATGCTCGTTTTGATTTTGGTGGGTTTAGCCTTGCACTTGGAAGTTGCTTATTTATGAAATTCTAGCATGAGATGGTGCATGCCTCACTTGATGTATTTACTTTTTGGCCTAGATATTTTTGTGCAAGTTGGCTTGCCCCGTTTGTGATTACAAGTCTTTTTTTGTTTGTAGGGGGAGTGGATTTCAGTGGGGGCTAGTGCACAAAGTGGCATATGAGTAACTCATTGAGAGTTTTCTTAACCAGTGATAACCTAATAATTAATTAGGGGGTTTGGGTAGTATCCCACTTTAATCCATATAAGTTAGCCTCACTCATGGTTCAAGTGCTCACTTAGGCTTGAGATGAGTGTGAAGGCCTAGAATGGAAAAGATCAACTGCCTTGTCCTCTTGAAAGGTATGTTGATCCCGCATGAGTGAGAATGGGGGTTGGGGATCGGTTGAGGTTGCCAGGGTTTAACCAGGTAGGGGGTCGATAACCTATGAAGATCTACATTAGGTAACCCATGTCGAGCTTATGTGATGACACTCCACCCTCTAGCAACCTTGTGTGTTTGTTGTTTCCCCTCGTTGTTCTTGTACCTCTAGAAGCGGATGTTCTTATGTTTGTTGTTGCTTTTGACATGGAGTCTTGTTAGCCATTGTTCACTTGATTGTTTTGGTTGAGGGTCTTTCTTGTCAACTCCTAGCATGGGGGGTGGATCTTTGGACCCACGTGGTCGGGTGAAATGTGCTATTCACCCCATTGGTTCCCCAGTTGAGGATCGAGATGTGGAGATTTGTACCACTTGCGGTGACTTAAGAGATGTGTCGTAGATGGATCTAGTCTTAATACTTGTATTCATCTTTTCATTTGTATTACCCTATCATATTGTATTGTTCCCATTCATGTTGGGTATCACTTTTGTATTATTGTAATTCTTAAACAATGTAATGAAATGAAACGGATGTAATGTATTATGTACCTTGTAAACCTTATGTGGTTAATGATTCATGGTAGATGTTATTTGATGTGTTGTATCTATGGAAATATGATCCATTGAGTTCTCAGGATAATAGTATGTTATGGTTATTGAAATTAAGTTAATCTTGTTATGTTGAATTATCATTTGTGGACGTTTCTTATTGATGGTGTATACTGTAATCTTGGTTCGTTTATTATCGTAATGGTATGATTTTAGGTTTCGTAATGTTGTCACGTGTACCCCAGGGGATGTAGTTGATAGTGTAATTGTTTAATTTCTTTACATGTAATGTTTTTTCATGTGCATCTTGTGTAATGTTCTCCTTTCAAAAAAAACAAAAATTGTGCAGAAATTTGTTAGTTTAGGTTGTCCTTTGGGGTTAGCATAGCGGAGCGTGACACCACTTAATAAGACATGTCCTTCTCACCAACATCTAGCACACATGCAGAAGGAACATACCACACCATGGGTGATGCACCGAATGATGATGTTGAACGACCAACATTTGAGTTTCCAATCACTAACTAGGAAAGGGCTACAGTGTTGAAGAACATTCCTCCTTCAACCTTTCTAGTCTTCTATGGTTTAATGACTGAGGACCCAGATACATTTCTCTTTGATTTTGATGTCCTATGCCAAAGTTATGACTAAAATTTTGATGCTCACATGCTTAAACTCTTCCCTGCAACTCTAAAGGATGTAGCTCTAAGGTGGTTCATGGGATTAGGCCAGGATTTTTTTCCTGATAGGGAAACTATGAAGACAATGTTCCTAGAAAAGTATCAAGACTATTGTAGGGGACCTAATAGGAGGAAAGATGTCATTTTTAGAATGTCATAAAAGGATGATGAACCTTTAGAAGATTATGTGGAAAGATTTTAGTTTTCTCTAAAGAAAAACCCACAAAATAAGTTGTCAAAAGAGTCTCTCAAATTAGTTTTTTTGAGAGGATTCAATGATGATTGCATGGATGCCTTCAACCTTATTGGCCAAGGAGATATTTCTTAGATACCATTTTTAGAAATTTTTAAGGTCTATAGGAATTATTCTAGGACCTTTACTAAAAGGAAAAGAGGAGATAGAACATTAGCTATTGGTAAATCATCTACAGGGGTTTCAAAAATAGAGTTAAGCAATTTGTTATCCAACATGAAGGAGGATATCATTAGTCATTTGGAAACTCATTTGAATACTCTCCACATTAAGAAAAAGCAAGAGGAAGCTGAGGCTATGCTCATTGAATATTGTCCAAGTTGTAGACAGAGTTGTAAATGCAAAAGAGTGGCAAGTATCCAACAAGATAAAGTTGAGAAACCTGATTTTCAGCCAATTGAAGGAGATGATGGATAGCTCTTTTCTATAGCACAAAGGAGGCCATGGTAGAAAATACAAGGTATTCCACAAAACCCCCTTAGCTTTAACTCATCCTTTCCTATTGGGAATCAAAACATTTTTTCTTGGAACTCACAGCCCTAGAAAGTAAATCAAAACTAGTGGTAGAACCCTCAACAATGGCCACAAGCTCAACCAAATTGGAACCAATAGCCAAACCCTTGGCCACAACAAAAATTTTAGGGTTCCAATTATAACCCACAATGGCCAACCCAGCAGAATCAGTGGCAACCTCAATGGTAGAAAGGCCAGCAATGGTAGTAGCAAAATATGAACTACTAGCATCCTATGCTCCCTCCTCCACCATAGCAACAATATATAATGCCTCCATAAAATCCTACAAATTAGCCACCCAAGAAACCACAAATACATGCCCAACTTGCACCTAACCCTAACACTAAGCCTATTCAACGGGCTTATACTAATGAAGCTATGCAATACCTCACTTATAGGGTAGAGGTGAGTGATGTCCACCTCAAATCAGGGAAAAAACTTGTTGGACCTTCATCCCCCCAAATTAAAAAAATAGAGGATGAGGAACCTATAGTTGAGGCTTCTTCCAAACCATCTTTGGAACCTGAGTCAAATTAGGTAAACCAAACGACTTCAAGTCCTAAGCCACCTTTTCCTAACCACCTAGCTATACAAAAGCATCACACACAGGCTAAGATAGATCTTTTAGGACAATTGAAAGATGTGAGCATCAAAATTCCACTTATCCAAGCTATCAAAGACATCCCTATCTATACCAAAATTGCAAGGGATATATGTCCTAAGAAACAAGGCAGGAAAAGAAAAGATCCTCAGACAGTCCATGTCTTGGGAAATCTTGCAGATATCATGTTAGGGAACATTACAATCCCTAAGTATACAAATACTGGTAGTCCAGTTGTGGACATTAAGGTTAACAAAACCCTCATTAAGAATACTTTGATAAACTTGGGGGAAACAATCAATATCAGACAAAAGAAACAATGAAGTTGCTTCAGTTGGTCAACCTTAGGCCCACATAAAAAAAAATTCAGCTATTTGATAGGTCCACGATCAATCCTGAGGGAATTATTGAAGACCTAGTCATTGCATTAGATTCTTGGGAATACCCTACAGACTTCATAGTGCTACAACCCAAATTTAATCTTGTAGGTTACCCACTCATCCTAGGTAGGCCTTGGTTAGTTACAATTGATGCATTTATAGGCTTTAGTTCTAGTAAAATGATAATATCCAATGGGGAAATTACAAAGAATTTAGATCTTTATCCATTGGCCCAACCATATGCAGACCTTGAGCAGACCATTTGGCACAACTTAGATGAGGAGGAGGATAACTATTCTCTGCAACACTGATGACTATAGAGCGCATCCCCTTATTGGATGACTAGGATGAAGATGAGCTCACTACTCACATAACTCAAAATGAATGTGGTAGGAGCCCACAACAATAGGATTGCCTCATATTCCTACAAGAACCCTTGCAAAGTATTATACCCACCAATTCTATAGAAGAAATATCACAACTATTTCATTCATTACTACCTCAACAATGTCTACCCATCATACCAAGCATTGATCTCTCATCAGTTCAAGAGATGTCAAAGGAATTAGAAATCATGCCAAGAAGGAAATTGAATATTAATAATGCCTTGACAGAGGAACAATAGAATTCTCTGCAATCAGTGCTACAAGCACACTCAACTGCATATGCATGGGATTACCATGATATGAAAGGTATAGATCCTGATTTATGTATGTACATTATTTATATTAATGATGGATATAGACCCATTCAGCAACCACATAGGCGTATGAATCTTACCCTCATGGAGATAGTGAAAGTTGAGCTACAAATGCTCCTTGATGTAGGTTTAATCTATCCAATATCAAATAGTGAATGGGTCTCACCTTTGGTAATTGTTCCCAAGAAAGATGGAAAGTAGATAGTTTGTGTAGACTATAGGGATTGAATACAACCACTAGGAAAGATCACTTTCCTCTGCCCTTCATAGATCAGGTACTTGATTCTCTCACTGGGAAGAAGTACTTCTCATTTCTTGATAGTTTCAGTGGTTATAACCAAATCAAAATTGCTCTAGAGGATTAGGACAAGACTACATTCACATGTCCTTAGGGAACTTACACTTACTCTATTCTTCCCTTTGGCTTATGCAATGCTCTAGCTACCTTTCAATGAGCAATACTTAGCATATTTTTTGATTATGCACATGACTGCATGGAGATATACATGGATGACTTCACTACTTATGGTGAAATTTATGAGGAAGCTCTCAATAATCTAGAAAAAGTGATAAAAAGGTGTAAAGAACATAACCTATCACTTAGTAATTAAAAAAAATTCATGATGATGACACGGGGAATTGTATTGGGACACTTTGTATCCAATGCAGGAATTTAGGTTGATCCACATAAAATAGAGATAATATCTACCTTACCCATTCCTCAGAAACAAAGAGATATCAAGAGCTTCCTTGGTCATGCAAGCTACTACAAGTGGTTTATCAAATATTTTAGTAAGATTGATGTGCCTTTATTTGTTTTGCTAAGGACATTTAATTTGAATGGACCTCAAAGTGTCAACACTCATTTGAAGAACTAAAGAAAGCTCTGACTCAAGCACGGGTATTGAGAGGGCCTAATGGGACTCTCCCATTTCACATACATACACATGCTTTAAATTTTTCCATTGGAGCAATCTTGGGTCAAAAGGATGGAAACAAGGAGTATGCAATTTATTATATCAACAAGAATCTTCAAGGGGCAAAGTTGAACTATACTATAATAGAAAAAGAGATGCTTACTATAGTATATGCTATTAATAAATTCAGGAACTATATTACTGGCTAGTTAGTCTTTGTCCATACAGACCACACAACAATCAGGTATTTGATGAACAAGCCAGTAGTTGGGGGTAGATTGATAAGATGGCTACTTCTCTTACATGAATTTGATATTACCATAGTTGACAAACCTGGCAAAGCAAATGTAGTTGCAGATTTCTTATCAAGATTTCCTACACAATCCACTGAAGGAGTGGTAGATGATTCATTCACAGATGAGCACTTATTTTATTTATAAATACAGGTACCCTGGTATGCAGATATTGTGAATGATTTGGTCATAGGGTAGACTCCACCATATTTTTCACCAAGAGAGAAGAGACAGTTGGTTCATAAGTTTATTTCCCCTACTTTTGGGTATCTGGTTATTTGTTTTATACTAGTCTTGATAACATCATGAGAAGATGTATCAAGGAGGATGAGATCTTTGACATCATGAAGGCATGTCATGATGAGCCATGTGGAGGTTATTTTGCAGCAAATAAAATAGCCTTTAAGATCCTCACAACTAGTTATTATTGGCCTACTTTGCATAAAGATGTTAAATACAAAAATAGTTGTGATAGGTTTCAAAGGATGGGAAGTCCAACCAAGAGTGATGAGATGCCCTTACAACCTTAGTTGACATTGGTACCCTTTGAAAAATGGGGTTTAGACTTCATTGGGCCAATCTCCCCTACATCTAACAACAAGGAATATATCCTTGTTTGCACTGACTACTTAACAAAATGGGTGGAATTCAAGGCCCTACAATTTTCCAAAGATGGTAATGTGGCTAATTTCTTATATGAAGATATTTTTACTAGGTATGGAGTACCTAGATAAATAGTCACTGATCAAGGGCCCCAATTTACTTCTGATCTAATTGCCAAGTTGGTTGAGGAATACCAAATTAGACACAAGAAATCAACACCCTACCACCCATTGGCTAATGGTCATGTGGAAGTCACCAATAGGGAGATTGAAAGTATTCTCACCAAGATAGTGCAACTGCATAGAAAAGATTGGGTTTCAAGGTTTCTTGAAGCAGTCTGGGCATACAAAACTACATGGAAAACTACCATTGGCTTTACACCTTATGAGTTAGTCTTTAGGAAGACATCAATCCTTTGTATTGAATTTGAATATAAGACATTGAGGACATCAATAGAACTGGGAATGGATTTAACAGAAGCACAGAAGGAAAGACTACATTCTTTAAGTAGGTTGGACAAGATAATAATGGAAGCAGTACATCATACAAAGGTAGTACATCAACAAAGGATGAAATGGCATGATTAGTACATTAAAAAAAGGAGTTCATTGTGGGGGACTAGGCCCTGTTAAATGATTCACTGTATAAAGACTTCAAGGGAAAAATTTAGTCCAAATGGCTGGGCCCCTATGAGATTAGAAAAGTTCACCCTAATGGGGCATTACAGTTACACACCATTGATGCAGTCCAATTTTTGCTTCTTGTAAATGGTCACAGGTTGAAACTCTACAAGAAGCCATTACAAAAGGATGATTTCATATTTTCACTATTTCAACAATATGGTGTCTGCAGTGAACCCAACATAGAATTAGACACACAAAGTGATGATTCAGTAATACCTGACATACCCAGTATTTCTGGTAGCACAGAGATTGAGTTACACAGATCAGTCCTTGTGCTCCCTTGGAACTAACTTTTCATTTTTTTTGTCACAAGCACACATTTCACGTTATAATAATGTTCACACTATTTTTAGAGGGACTTGTTATCAATATTTACAAACAATCCTGATGTCATAGGGACCTATAGCTTCATAATGTCAACATTCAGAATGGGTCCTGACATTGCAGGTTCCCATAGCAACGTCTAGCAGTCAAAAAGAATATTCAACTCATCTAGTACCATATTTACTACAAGTTCATGAACATTCATTTCAAATACATTCATGTATGCTATCTATCATTTCAATCAAAATAGCACGGCATAATTCTTTCATTGCTCACTCTCATTACCAATACTCCAACTATCAAATCACTCGCTCAAACCCGTCATCCCCGTCCCATTATATCCACTTGACACCCACTATTCATTATCTTGCAGTTATTACCCATCAAATCAAATCAGCAAACAAATATATTCTTTTCAGTTTCCACACACGACGGATGGTTATTTCTCCAAGGTAGTACTTCAAGTACACTAAAATGATTATTCTAGTTTTCTTTAAAATTTCATGCACATTTTCATATTATTCCATGCATGTGAAATGTTATATCACTAATTACCATCATTTCAAATTTAAGCCACCTCCAAATCATAAACGTGAAGTGAGGTCACTTCACTAATTAAGTTGGGAGGAGGGTACACCTTTTTTGGTTTTTCCGCTAATCCTTTTGAATCTGCCACCCAAATTAAATTTAATGAATATCATGACATGCAAAACCATTAGTTGTGTTTTATTTTTGTTGTTATTTCTTCTGCCATTTTTTAAAATTACTAAACTTGAATCCCTGAGAACCTATGAGAATTTTAGCTTAGGGTGATCCCACAATAGTGGTTTACACTTTCTGGGAGATCCTGATTTTTTTCTTTTAAATCACATATTTTCAAAAAATATAATGATTTAAGCCTTGAAAAGTTTCATTCAAAGGATTTCAATTGAAGAGGGTTTGATCAAACCACCTTAGATCAAACCCCCTTGGATAGAACCCCGCTAGTTTTAAACCATACTCATAACAGAGTCTCCTTTACACCTATCAAAATGCTAATAAAAAACCACTTTTGATTTACCTTTTGGGGGATCAAATGAATTCATTTAAAATTTATTTTTTTTAAGTATGTAGTCCATATTATAAGCTTGCCAAAAAGTATACTTTTAATTAATTTAATTTGATTATTATATTTATTTTTATTTTTGTGAATGTAGGTTTTTCACCAAAAATCAAGCTCTCTATTCTTCACATGTGGAAAAATAGAAAATTATCAAAAATCTAAAAAAATATCTATGCACTAGATATTGATGTCCTTGATCCAACAAAAAAAAAAATTTAATTTCAATACATACAAAAAAGTTATGTTTTAGCCAGTAAATCATGTCTAAATTATAACTAGTTTGACTTTGAAACTTAATTAGGAAAAAATATTCAATGAAATGCTATGAAACCAATTCCATGCACTAGATATCATAGTTACGAATCTAAATTCAAAAAAAATAGAATTTTATCCTTCATAGAAAAAAAGTTATGTGTTAGCCAGTAACGCCACTTTTTAAAAATGGTGTTTACCATTAAAAACTAGTTTTCGAAGGAGATGGAAAAGGAAGTGCAATTTGATTCCAAAAATTTTGAAAAAAAATATATTTAGAACCTACATACAAAATGTAATAAATCACTAGTTTGCATCATCTTCAAATTCCTCACGGTTTAGCCGTTATAGGTGCCTAAAAGTGAAGATTTAGTTAAAAAAAATTAGTTCAATGTCCAGTTTGGCCAAAAATTATAAACCAGTATTGTGGGATCACCTCTTACTTTAGACTAAAAGTTAAACTTAGAAGGGAACTTGTAGTTGCAACATGGTATAGTAGTAAGGATATATGAAGAAACAGAGTTTATGAAGTGGTAGAACAATTCGAAGGTGGTAGAAAAGAGTGAATTGAATTTTCAGAGCTGAATTTTGAACATTGAGCAAAGAAGTGAGCAAGGATGGGAGGAGATGTTATAAGAAGAGAGCCAACGGCTCACCAAAAAATTCTAGAGGATGCAACAGTCGTACCCATCTTTACAAGGGTTGGTTGGCTCGATTACTTTTTGAAATTGATGGAATTTAGTGATGACTTAACAAGAAGGTTTGTAGACACTCTTTAATATGATGAGGCAATGTTAAAGGGATTGTCAGTTAATGCATTAGAAATTTCCATTGCACAAGTCACAGGACTACCAAGAACAAGGACATAATTTCCAACTCGAGACAATACAGTTGTAGCTCAGGAAGAATTTTTCATACGAGGTGAAGAGTTAGATTCCTCATTGCAAGGTACGAAGAGACTTTCTCTCCACTAGTTGTGGGAAAGATGTGCCTCTTACATTATTAGATACATTACTTGTGATGGTAGATAAAACCTTTTATACACAATCCATTTCAAGTTATTGAGTCATCTCAAGCATAATAGGGTAGTAAATGTACCAAATTTTCTTTACATCTTGTTGAAACGAATGGCTTCGAAATACCAAAGAAAAAAAAGTGACACTTCCCTCTCTCATCACTACTTAGTTACCTTATTGATAAAAAGGAGTTTAAGAATCCAACACCCACAAGTGAAGTGGGAAGATTTCAGGGAATGCATAGACATTAATAGTTTGTTGTATGCACCCATAGTACCTGAGGATACTGAAATCCAAAATGAACCCCAAAATGAGCTTGAAGAGGAAAACCCTCATGTTTCACCTATGGTTTCTCCTGCCCGCAATCAAGGTGAGCACGAGGAACCTACAAAACCAGAGTTTGAGCCACCCATAAATGAGGAATTACCTTCTTCTTTTAAGTCACAAAAATCTAAGAGCTGGAGAGTAGTGTATCTACCTCCACTACACCCTCAAAATCAAAAGAAGATATTTCAAAAAAAAGAGGGATACTCAAAAGCAGAAAAAGGAGGATGTTCCTAAAAATAAAAAGAGTGTTAAAAAGAGAAAGAGGAAAATTGAGGAAGAATTACTTACACCTAGATGCTCTAGTAGGCTCAGGAAACAAAGTGCTACAAAAAAAAATATAGGGGAACCTAAAAGGGAGATGGGTACAAAACAACCTTAGGAAAATGTTATGATTGTAGAAACTAAATTTGAATTAGAAGGGAATGTTCCTAGTAATAAGAATATACCAATGGAAAAGAGAAGGTATGTAATGACAATTTTTGATTCTGAATCAGAAGATACATTTGATGCCAAGAAATTTTGGACAAAAACCTTTCCCATTCCTAGAGATTATGAAGAAAGTAATGAACAATTTGAAAATGCAGAGGAAGTTTACATTAAAGATAGGGATGTAAGAAAAAAACTCCAAGAGGCACTGGAAAAAATTAAACATCTGGAGGAATTGGTGCAGAATTATGAGCAGAAGGATAAATAAAGAGAAGCAAAAATGCAGGAGATGGAGGAGAAACTGTAGCTATATGTTCATGGAACTAAACTAGATGTACTGGCACAGTTGACAGTTACTAGGATAGGGGACAAAGAGCTAGCAGTGGCAGATGAGAAACCCCCTCCTCTCAAAATTATTGATTATCATACAACCTACTCACTTGGCTATCAATTGTGGAAGTTAATTGATAAATTTACACATGAAAAGAAGAAGTGGAAAAAGGAAAAGGGAAAATATGAATTGGAATTGGAGAAGAAAGATATGGAACTGAATAAAATGGCAGTTTAGTTGGAGATAGCAAATAAGGTTTTCAGATGCAAGCCTCCACCGAGAACTTATGCACTTTTTTTACAAGAAAGGTTTTAATTTTTTCAATTCAGTAGGTTAGTTAGCAAGTATTCAATTAGCATGAGTCAAACTACTAAGTTTCTTGAAGTTTTTGTTGTTTCCACACCAAAAGAACATGATCAGTTGTGTGAATTATATTTGCACACCTATGTGATACCTAATGAAACTAAATGGAATCCTTTAATTTTTGTGGGGGATCTTCAAATCAGAGCACTTGCCTCTTATTTTAGTAATGAGAAACTCAGAGGTGAGATTACAGAGGAATATGAAGAGAAATAAAAATCCATGTCACTTCTAATCAAAAAAGAGGCAAGGGATTCAGACATAGTCATTGAGGAATGGTTGAAACTTCTTCAACATAAGGGAGTGGAAAATAAAATTATGAAACTGAGGGAGACAGACTATGATAGTGTTTTAAGTATGTACATAATAGATGGAGCAGTCTAACACCTAAACTACAAAGGGAAGAGCCACATTTTGTGTATGACTTCATTGCTATGCTTCAAAGGGCATGCAATTATATGGCAATTGGTATTGACAAAGGAGTTTATTGGGTGTTGCTCACTTTTCATCCACCTATTCTCATTTATCTGATCTCACATTGGACAGGGGAGAAAAGTGATGAATGTGAGAGGGTAGGAATCATCAAGATGAGGTGACTTTCAGAATATCAAGGTTTTTATTTGAAGCAAAATTAGGGAGTTAGCACAGTTATGGACCTGAGAAAAATTGCTCTGTAGTACAATCAATATCCCTAGTTTTTTTCTTGGGGACAAGCAAAAGGCTAGTTGGGGGGAGTGATAGGTCTAGATAATGGATTATTTTGTGGTGTTTTTATACATGTTTCAAGATACTTTTAAATACATTCTCTGGACAATGCTCCTATATCGTACTATCCTTTCATATCCATTATGCAGACTTGAACCTTAAATGTGATGATGGAATTATGATTATAATATTTTAGTAAATTATATGGTTTATATGAATATATGTATGGAATGTTGATGGAATTCTATGAGTTAATTGTGATAGTTATCCTCATGTACATTTTTTGTGGAATTAACTTGTTTGTAGCTAAAGAGGAACCATGGCGCAATAGTTGCGAGATGAACCCATAGCAAAAGGAATGACTGGAAACCAAAATAGGGGAAGTTCCAGGATAAGTTGAACGTGGTGATCATTGATCAAAGGCACTTAATGAAGGTTGGATGTGCATTATTATAACTAGTTTAATAAACGTTGAAGAATTGGTCTCCTTCACTTATGGAATTTTGACAAGTGGTTGTATGTTTACATATAGTTCTATTTTGATAGAGTTCTAGTTTTGATAGGATTCTCTTTCCTTTTCAGTTATAGGTTGAATAATTCAAGTCTTAATTCTACGCTCTATTATGTGGGAGTGGAGTTAATTATTTCGGTTAGTTGTTGCTTTAAATAAAGATTCCATCAAGCTTGTACATAGTTGTTGGTTGAATTTGTAGGATAGTTAGTTGGTTTTTACTCAGTTTTATGTTATCAATCACTTTCAGTTTCAAGACATGAAAAAATATTTCAAATGAATGAGTCCAATCTGTGGAAAGATCTTTTGTAATCTTTTACAATATGCAATGAATGGAGTTAATCTTATGGGATGTGTAGAATCTATTATTTATATTGAGTTAAATTAAAGTGGGAACAATTACTTGAGCAAGCCACTCAAGGTATTGTTCTTCACTTCATTTTCCAGATATTTATTTTTGTTAATAGTTGTTATTAGTTTATCATTGTTTCATGAATCATATGCAAGTTAATTATAATTTCATCTCTTGCTTATTGTGAATGAATGCTTGTGAATAATGCATGTAATGGTTATTAGTAGCTCTGGAGGATAGTTTAGTTGATTCATCAGTGTTTATTAAGTTTTCAGTTAATACAGCATTGTTATATTAGCAACATTCAGTTACAATCTAAGCTATAGGTACCTATAGCAACTAGTTCTGGTTTATGCTTTTACTGTTTTGTAGTTATGTGAATTTCCAACAAGTAGAATAACTTAAGTAGGGTAGTTTAGGTATCTTTAAGTCCATGAAGGCATATATAATGTTTCACCATCATAAGCTTACAAGCCTTGGGTTGACAACTTAATGTGGTCTTAAGCAATGTAAAGTTGAATGTTCAGCCAGTTAAACCTCTGAATTGAGTAGGTACTACCAAGTTTACAATACGTTAGCTTAGACTCTACACCAACCTATGGTCTTACCTTGGGTTTCCTTCTAATTTCTATTATTAGATCTAATATTGTTCTAATTTCCCTTCTATTTCCTAGATCAATTTGTCTTTGTACATTTATAAATTTATAAAAGGTTTATCCCTTAATCTATTTTTACTTTCTGGATCTATCCATGTGTGCTTTACATTGCTAGATATTAGCAAAGGATTACTACCAACATTTCTCACTATTTTACATTCCATCTCATACCAAGGAGATCAAAATATTTTCACATTTTATGATATCTTATATATTTATCCTTGGTGATATAATATCCTTCTACCATCATGATTATGGTGGGTAATTTCTTATTGTTGAAGGAATTTATCATTACTTTCCCTTCTATACTAAATTATTCCACTTAACTTGTTCATGAGCTTCATCGTCATTATATCATTTCCATGACTTATGATAATGATTTATCTTAGTTAGTTCATTTTTCTACTCATTTGATATATCTAAGGATAATTATTCATTTCAAATGACACCCATTTTCTCTTAGTTATTGTTAGTGTAATTTTTATTTTTCTAGTGGGTTATTTATTTTCCCTTAGTTATATTTTTTCCTACATTTCTATTAAGCTTTCTTTTTTTAGACGATAGGAATCAATTGGGTATCCACCCCCTATAAACTACAGTGCGCCTGGTAAACTTTTTTCATTTGACTGGTGGCACTGACATGACACACCCTCTGATACCACAAGTTTGGGGGGAGACTAGACCTCGTGACCTCTTGCCTACAACATGATGCTTTAGCCAATCGAGCTAGGCCCCCTGCCCCTATTAAGCTTTCTTTGGTTAATAAAGAGTTTAATTATTTAATAACTAAGAGATAAGGTGTTGAGGTGTCACCATCCTAAAAGGGAGGAACATTTCCTATTTTTAGACTACTTGGTGGTCACTCCCTATTGGTTTGATTTTCCACCTCCATCCTCTCCCTAATTCTATATAAACTCACTACCTAGCTTGTATATTTCATATTTATTGTTGCATACTTTGGCATACATGTGCATCTATGCATGCATTCATTCATTTGTTACTTTTCTTTGAACTCCTAATGCAATATTATCATCTTGAATGTTACAAACCCTTGGAATCATGGGTTCATAATTTTGTTACTTCATTTACAGTTGTATCTTATTTCTCTGATAGAATGATCTTGGTTATTCATCTATTTCAGATTTTTAGCAATTACATGTGAAAATTTTATGTACCTAGTAATAATATCCTCCATACATCACATGATATATCTTCATCTACATGATTTTTGAACTATTATGCATACACCTATTATTTCACATTTTTTTCATGATTTATTTAATTAGGATCATTGTGATGCTTTCTTAATTGATGAATATGATTTATCTTCATTCACATGATTCTTATATTCTTAAGGATTATGATTATTTTTCACAACTAAATCTTGATAGTGTTATTAAATTATGGATGTTTCAATGTCTCATAATGGATTGTCTCTAGAATTTTTGTATTCATGTATTATTATAAATTTAATGATTGATGTATTTAGTCAAAATAAAGATATGTATCTACATGCTAAATATTTTTTAATATTATGAGCTTAGACATGATGATATTTTTCTAATTAGTACCTTTCTAAAAAATTTAATTGATGAGGCTTTATAATGGTTTCTTATGCCCCATAATTCTTATAGTTCAATCATTACTCAAGTGCATGTGCCTTCATTGAATATTTTACTCCTTACCCTAGAGTGCTTGCACATTTATTGGGATTTCTTATGGATTCATTTATGCTTTCTCATGATAGAACCTTTTTCATTCCCATTATGAACCTACTATGGAGAATTATATATCTTATGATGCATCATATTTTTTTGAACATAGTCTACCCATTTATCATGTTGTGCCACACACACATTTCATTTTCCAACATCAGAAAATAAATATCATAAAAATAAATTAATAAGAAATTTATTTATATGTATTTTAATATCTATTTATACTATTTGGGATTAATTTTTGGGCCAATGATGATTAATCTTTGACATATTTAACTCTTCTTACTCTTACAATAAGTTTCCTAATACTACATATCATAGTATTTTCCAAATTATGGATGTTAAAATCAATACATCCCAATGAATGATCTTCAACATACTCTTAATTATTGTAACAAAGAAATTTTATTTCATAATCTCTTACATATTAATGATTTTACTCATATGGGAATATATAAAGTGATCTATTGAATATTTTTCAAATAGTATAAAATTTCCAGTAGGTCCATCTATTAACAAAACCAAAATACTTTGTAAATATGTTGAGTAGGAGCAGAGTACAAGGGTTTTTGCATTCTTTGGAAATGGCAATGAGGAAGGACAAGGAGATTCAGATGATGAGGGAGATGAAAAAAATGTTGATGACTAGTTTTATGGTGGGTTCTTGATGGATGATGATGAAATCTTATGGAATATGTAGCTAGAGGCATAAATTTTTGTCCATGAGTGTCAAGAGGTCACTACTACTTTTGATGGGGGTTAAAATCTTGGGTTGTGTAGGGGTTTTCTCACACCACAACCTATTTCCCTCTTGTTTTCACTTGGAATTGCAACCTGTTGAACAAGGAGTTCAACATTCCACTGAAACAATGGAGCTAACTTCAAGGTGTGGGACCTTGTGAATGAGGTTAGATCTCTAAAGAAGGTCAGCTTCCTTTCAAAACTAGGTGCAATGAAGGCTTGTCCAACCCAACACTATAAATTTCTACACTAACCCTAAACTACGAATTGCAGGAGGAAAAGGGAGGAGGAATGTTGAAAGTAGGGAAAATGGTGATGCACCTAACTTTAAAGTGTTTCCTCTTGCTTCTTGTTGCACAAGGTATCAATAAAACCATCGAGAAACTCACACAATTCTCTATTTCATTAGATCTATAAGAGGGAATGAAAAGGCTATGAGTTTGAAAGATCAAAGGGGTAGAGATTACCCACAATCAGCACTTACAACCAACTAGCACAATCAAGCAACCTATAGAATCAATGAAATTTCATGCCTACATAGAGGCACCAAGTGTTACACAAGATACAAGCATTGAGAAGAGGAAAACTATTAATTAATTTATTAACATAGTGGTATGAAAGCTAATCTTATAGTTACAAAAATGTAAAATGCATATTCTTCAGGACAAAATCTTGGGCAAAACCCAAAGGAGGAACCCCTTAAAATGGTTACAAGTGTTTCCTTTATAGTTTAGGCATAACTTAGTTGACTCCAACCAAACCCTAACCCTCACTAGGGTTAGAAAATAGCATAAATCTATCCAAATTAGGGCTAAGGTGACCAAATCATGGAAAACATGTTGAAGGATGAGCCCTAGGTGTGCAAAGACCTGCACACCATACTTCTATAATAAATGTTGTCCACAAATCCCTCCAAAATGTCCCCATGAAATTAGCGATCTAGGTATGGGGAAAGAAAGGAAGGGCAATAATTAGCAATAAATGAGCATGGATACCAAAGAGATTAACCAAAACCATCAAAAGGTGCAATAAATTTTGTCCTAGAGCCTCAAAAGTCAACAAGCGGGTGAGAAATTCGCTCAGCCATTAATGGCTTCAACACATCAAATTTGTTGAATTATCAAGGTGTCGGGCCCAAAAGAATACCTTGGTTATGCATTAAATAGTTTGGGGGCCCAAAAATGCAACCTTGTCAAACATTGGGCATTGGAATTACTTCTTACCACTTGTCATCACATGGGCATC